>BMAV01005923.1:195932-385328 GCA_019973955.1 Trichonephila inaurata madagascariensis
TAAAATAATGTGTTTTATGGCTAAATCAAATAATTTAGAAGTATCTTTTTACTTTATTTACTCAGATTTTCAAAACTACTAATTTAAAATAAATTTCAAAATTATTTTCAATACTTCCAATTGCAATTTAAATTATTTTCATAAAATCATTAGAACGATTGGATTAGGTAAATTATTTTATATGTTACGAAAAACACATTAGTGGTACTAGCTACGAACTTTTCTTTAAGAAAACGCGAATAAAAAATGCATCATTACTTTCTGATAAAATGTCGCCAGTACGAAGTATAATTCTGTTCTTGTTCTATTACGTATACCAAATATATAACTTTTTTTTCCTTTTTTTTCTTTCAAATATATAACTTTATCAAATATATAATGTATTTTTGTGAACGTTATACAAAATAAAAGGTTATAAAAAAAGTTTAAATGTTAATAAAAATATTATAAAAAAACTAAAGAAATAAACTAACTGAAAGAGTTTTTATAAATATAGTATGTGTATTACGTGTAGAGGCAATTTCTCCTGAAACAAAACGTGAAACTAAAACGAGGCATTTTTATTATGTTTTATCTTTGGAAGCTCCCACTTATAAATTTTTGTTTGGCTTCAAGCAAATTTGGCAAAAGTCTTGCAATTTGGAGTCGTGGAGTTTATTAATATATCAGTGTATATGTGTTGCTAAAAATACTGAGAAAAAAAAGCATTAACTATAATGCATGATTTTTAAGAAAACATAATAATAACTGATCAAATTATAATCATAAGAGAATAAGAATAGATAAACTATATAATAAAACACGCTTAAAAATTCAATGGAATGTCACATTTAGAGAGCCCTGGGATAGCATGACTTACAATTATGCTTGGTAATACCATAGTCTTTTGAAAATTCAACAAAAAGATTAAGAAACTTTTTATTGCTCTTGAAACAAAGATTATAAAAATGTACAAAATAATACAAGATCAAATTTACAATTACAAAAGATTTTTAATACAATAAGAGTTAAATATTCAATTCATCTATACATATAAATAAAAATGAAGTGTCTGTAATTTGAAATTAACAGCTTTTTACTAAATGCATTTAAAAGTATATACGGTACTTACATGAAAAAATCAATTTTTAAAATTTTTGTCTTTCTGTCTGTTTGTTTCGGCTAATCTCTGAAACGGCTGGCCCACTTTTGACGGAACTTTGACTGGCAAATAGCTAATGTTATAAGGAGAAACTTAGGCTACATTTATTTTTTAAAAAAAATTAAGGTTCCGCGAAAATAAAATTAAAACCAATGAAATAGTGAACAATATCCGATTCAAATAGGGATTATTTATTTCAATAGGGGTTATTTTTATTCAATAGGGATTATTTTATTTCGCGAGACATCTGTCTCAACGATTTCTAGCAGTTATATCAAACTTTTTTGTTTGATTAGGTTGCTGCCACTCGTGACATTTCCCGTTCATGTCTTTTGATCCTGATGACTTTACAGTCCTCACCCCATCGACAGTGTAAAAGTCGTGCGTCCCTCTCACCCCTCAACAAAAAACAAAGAAAAAAATAAAACAAAAAAGAAGCATCGATTCACAAAGTCGAAGAATGACATTATACTTATAGCATAGGTATTTCTTTACGTGGAATACATAATTATTAAGTTTTCGATAAAATCTGCTAATTGAATAAACACTTTTTTGTTAAATTCCACGTGGACGAAGTAGCTATTAATAGCTATTTAACATAAAATAAATGCATCAGAAAGTAATATTAACGTATTACACGTCCAGATACAAATTATTTACACTATTTTAAGCGTTTATTACTCAAAATTTGTAACAATGTGTTACTTTTGCTGAGTAGAAGGAAGGTTCTTTCAAAAATCAACCCACAAGAAAGTTACGGAGCGCGTTATAAATTTTAAAAAAATCTTTTTTACCAACTATTATATTTACAGATTTCAAATTTAGCAAACATGGTTTTTTGTTCAGCTGAGATAAGCAAAAAGTTTTTTTTTGTTTGTTTAATTTATAATTCACGTAAAATTAACTCATTAAAAACTTCTTTATCCTTCAGTTTGTATTGTTTAATTTTTTAATTCACCCGTGCGAAGAACGGGTATACCAGCTAGTCGAAAATAAAAGCAACATTTTGAATTGGAGCTGTATAGCATATTTTAGCATAAATTAACATGTACCCAGTGCTTCTTTTATCCCAATTTTAAATCAATTCAGAATAGGTAGCATAAGAGTTTTTGAGTTACACTAATCACTCTAACCTATAATATTGTCTCTAGCTTCTGCCTATTGGATCAGTTTGTAAGGTAATGTGTCACCCAGATGCCACTTAACCAAAATTAGTTCAAAATGTATTCCCAAAAGACCTTGTGTGGCTTCGAGTACAAAAACTTAAATTATAAAATTTGCTTTTCAGAGTGAAAAAGTATTTTAAATGAATTAACGCAGATTGTGTAGTGCTAACTTCTTAACAATATAATCAGTGTTATATTTTTGTTCCCTTCATTAGTATGGATCCGAAAATTTACGAGGGGCAAATTAGTTATCACCTTTTCTATAAATAAATTTTTGAGTTTAATATTATTATTTTCTCAAATACTTCAAATCTTATACTTTATCGTAGTTTTTTTTTTTTTTTTATTCTTATAATTATCTTGTATTCATTAAGACAAAAAATAATTGTAATTTCAAGAGAATGGAATGTTTGTCAGTTTCGTAAAGCCCATTAAATCCTACTTTAAACCTATAAAATGGTCATAGGAATATATTGCTAATGTTCTTACAAGAAATTATCTCCATTGAGAGAAACCAATTTATCTCACGTATTTTTTTATGAAAAACTACAATTTTAAGAATAAAAAAAAATATCCAACACAAATAACATGATATAACACTAAATTAAGATTTCTTATTTTTGAAAACATAAATGGTAAATATAAATTATTAATATTATAAATTAGTTATATTTTAAGTATTCTAAATAATACTAAATAAGGTAATGAAACATATTTTTAGAAAAATTATGCTTTGTATCCTCATCATATTGAACGGGCCTACCAAATTTCAAATCTGTAAGTGTAATGGTTCAAAAAGGGGAATAATTATCTTTAACGCGCCTCTTAAGCCCTCGCAATGCCCCTTGAGGTACGATTTTCGTAAAATCAGTTCTTAGCAGATCTTTACTCCATGATAGGAACATCTTTACCAAACAAGTCTATAGGTCTAATAGGTTCCAAGATATCGTTGATGAGTGAGTAGCTTTTCTCCTTTATATATATAGATAGATATGTGGCAGCTTTTGAAAAAGATAGAAAATTTAATTTAGTCTGAGTGAAATTTTCATTTAGAATTTTTAGGAAGCAATAGTTAAAATGAAATCTCATTCTAATTACTCCTGATATTCTCATATTTATATGTTTAATAACCTTTAGAAATTCTCCTCTAACGTCATTTACGTGTTTTGTACAGCATTTCAATGTTATATAAGCATACCACTTACAAATCTAGATATCACTACGTTAATAATCTACGTCACGCAAATCGTCAAATAGCAGCATCAATGACTGAGGACGTCATGCTCAAAAAAAGAGGAGAGAAAAAACCACGACATTGCTATCGTATTTTTGTCTGTGATGAGTTAGAGAGACGGAAAAAAATCTACTTTTAAAAGCCTTGGCTCCGATTTGGCCAGTATTCCGGCCAAGTTCTTTGTCCTACTTAACTGATATTTGTAGAACATACCTTTCTTTTGTTAAGCCTAATCTTATGAATGTCGTTTTCACTGTGATTCAACATAAAAGATTCATAAAAATGTATGCTGTGAACTCTTTCGAACACTTTTTCTTTCTCATTGTATTAAAATTTTAGTCCTTTGGAATTAAAAGAAAAAAGATTGATATTAATAATCAAAAATTGATAACCGGAAAATCATTATAAATGAAACGGTACTTTGCATTCCACCAAATTTCGAAATCTCAATTAATAATACCTAAAATAATGGTAATTTTTTAATGTATTTTTATAAAATAAGTTTATTTTTAAGTGCATTAAATTTTGAATTAAAAAATTAATGAATAATATTTTATTAAGTATAAATAACTAATGAGAAGTCAAGAAAAAACAGACTGCATTTGTAGTCTAATGAGTCCATTAAGAAGAAAATCGAATTTACTGATCATTAATAATAAAACTTCCATTTATAAAAGCATACATTATTGATAACTGAAGCTTTATACTAAAATATCAATAAATTATGTAAGATTTTCCTACAAATCATTTAACTTTTACTAGAAAGTGAACTTTTTGTTTGGTGATAATGGTTTTGCACTTTTGTTTGCAATTTGAAAATTCTTGGCTAGAATCCAAATTCGTACACAGCATTTTACTCTGTATGATACCTCACAAAGCGCACGTGTGGTATATTTTGAGTACTTTTTTTAAGTCACTGAGTTCAAGATCTTCCCCAAACCATGGAATTAAAATAACTTTAACGATATATATATCAGTGTTCTAGTGCAATATGTAACTGCCTGCAAAGAATAAGTACACTAATTTAAAAAAGAAGCATAAATTACGTAATGTATCAAAAATTAATTTTAAAAATGAATGAAAGTTAGCATGCATTGAATTTACCGGTATGTACCGGAAAATATCAAAACCGGTACTTTTGATACATGAAATGTATCAAAAAACATGAAATACATGAAACATGAACATTTGATACATGAAATGTATCAAAAATATGACAATTCTTAAAAAAATATAGTAATATATATGCTATATTTCATCAGATTTTAGAAATAAGACTTTGAAAAATGTTTTTAATCAACGTTTTTTTTTTAATTGTTATTCACAGATGCTCACAAAGATGAGAGAATACCTCTTAAAATGGCACTCAATTCATTCGTTGTATTCTGTATCATGTCAAATTATCTAAATTGAAATCTTAACTATTATAGAATGGAATCTCTGAATGATATACAAAATTTTAGACAGTAGCCAGAATTGAAATGTTGCTGTTATTTTGTCAAAACTTTCTCACTCATGGTGGTCTACCAACAATTGACAGAATTCTCTCAAACGCGCTAGGATCACTTACACATATAGATCAAACAATTTCTCTCTAGCTTTGTTCGTCCAACCACGAAAAAAAGTCCCGGGTCGTGAACCAGTACCGGTCTGTTGTTCAATTGGAACCGGGCCACCCAAAGAACATTAAATTTCCATTTTATTGACTGAGCTGTATCACTTTCGGGTTTATGAGAGACTTTTTATGGACGAGAAGTTAACCGGGAGCTGAGTGACGTCACCTAAAGAAGCACCACTACCCCACATGAGCATATTATCGTGACATTGTGATACAAAAAATATAAATAACCAACGCCCCTCCCCCTTTTAGCAGCCCATGGTAAAATTATCAAACGTTGACTGGTCCGTAGAGATAAAAAGATTGGGGAGCACTGGTCTAAATGTGACTCCGTCTATCCAATATATCTTCTTTCTTTCGAAGTCAGTTGGAGTTAAGAAGAGAGAATCTGCCTTATTTGTTTGAAGAGTTTTGTAGAAACTAATTTTAATAAAATATTATTTATTCTAATGAGAAAAAGAGCGCGTTCAGTTGAAAGTTTTTATACAACATTTAAAAAAATACGACTTACTTAAAACAACTTTTACCACAGCTGCAGAGTATTCCTCAGAGCCATGTACATTTTTTGTTTCAATTTTAATACAGTTGTAAGAAAAAATTTAGTTATAACTTCCTTTTTTTTATGACTTAATAAAACATGGAGAAAATAAGAAAATATTTTATCCAAATGAATAATTACTGCTAGCTAATAGCTTAATATCTTTTCTTAAAATTTTACAGATACACACTGATATATTATAGATAAATTTTAAAATCAGGAAATGTGAGAACATCTCAGTGAAGTTATATATTTCACTCTGTGAGTACAAAATAAGCTTTTGTACGAAAATTTTGAGACCCATTAAATATTTAACTCGTGAGAACGCTCATTTTTAATTCTCGCGTTAATCTTTTATCATTTATCCAAAATCAGTCTCTCTCTCTCTCTCTCTCTAATGAACGTTAAAAAACACTACTGTTAAAGAATTATTTCTTGTAAATATTTCTCTATAAGAAACTTTTATGAATCATATCTTTAACAACGTCTACGAAACAACTGTAATATCCGTAACAACTTTAATGTGGAATTCCAATAACATTAAAAAAATAATTTTTTATTTGTTTATTTGGCATTGTATATGCACTGACATACAATAATACAAATTTTAAAAAAGTAGAACTATTAAATAAATATTTTTCTTTCTTGTCATTGTAAGATTTAAAAGAAATATCTTGTTGAGAGAAGTAGTAAAGCAATGTAGGTCGGATCAACTTCAGAAAACAGTTTATTTCTGTCCCTTGAAGAAATAGGATGGTGAAACGCAGATAACAGAGAATTGAATGATCTCGCTACATTATTATCCTTTGCTGAGCTACTTCTGTGTTAGTTAAAAGCATTTAACCCTTTTCCTCTTGGGAAATAGTTCAAACAAAAAAGCATTTGACAAACTTCCAGTCCAGGGTTTAACACTGATTGCGACGTGGCAGACCTATTACCCTACCGTCCGAATTATTTTTTTACAAACAAGATGCTTGATAGCGCAGGATTAAACAAACATCGCTAGGGATTTACAACTGTGTTTCTCTTAAGAATGCATGGTACACCTCTAAAAACCATTTATTTTACATAACTTCTAACACAACTTTCAAGAAATGTGAATAAAGCTTTATAAAAAAAGCTTTTATTTTAAAGTTTCCAATATATCCGGTTTGTGTTACTAATTGTTTTATGATATTGTAATGCATTAAATATAATTGAGTTTAAATATTAAAAAGAATTAGGCTTAGAAAAGTCTTAGTTTCAAATAACATCCATCGGTGACAACCCTTGTAACATATCGCTTTATGACATGTTATAAAAAAGAAAGTCAAATTAATTTACCAATCAGATTTTTTAATAAACGTTGTATTTGAACTTTTTTTTATGATATACAGTTAATTTTCACAACTGTGGTTTCTTTAACTAACTCCAAACTATAGTTATACACAAAAGAAGGGATCTCGCGGAAATTTTGATCTTCTGTCAAGTGACAAAATTGATAACTGAACCGGTATCTGATTCGTTTAATTTCAAGCCTGTGTCATTACTGGGGTCCCACCTGTGACTTTAACCTACAGAAACTTAAATTGCAATAAAACCCTTATTAATAAGTACCCTATTAAACTAGAATTGTTTAATGTTGACAGTCATTTGAAAAAATGGATAATTAATGAAAGAAAATAAAGTACAAACAGCCATATTCTAAGAAGTTTTTTTTTCGACCTAATGCATATCATATAACTAACGCATTGATTTGAATTCTTTTAAGCAATTATTTTTATTTTACCTTACTTTATTTAAAAATTCATGCACTTTTTACTGTAAAGAGTGTTTAGCTATGTATCTTGGCTTACTTTATTCATAATTTTGTTTTATCCGAACGAGACCTAGTGCAGTTAATATGATCAATGAGGTTCCATTGAACTCTGCACTGTGAAATTCAGTGAAAAGGACCCTTGAATGCACGTTCCACAATCTATTAAGATCGATGCTTTACCAATCACACTATCGAGGATCCAACTTTCAAAGTCGGTTAGTTTGTTTCAATTAAATTTGAACAACGAACTGCAGAATGACATATCTCATGAATTTGAATGCTATTAGTCAGATAATAAGACTGAACCTGAGCTGGTACTTCACTTTTTAATATTACACACCACAGAAAGATCCAATATTGAAGGACCTGCAAATTGTGTTATCCGATCATTTTAGCTAAGTATTCGAAATTTTCGTTGAGGTCATTAACTATAGTTAAAATATCTTCGTTTAAAAAGATCTATTGATAAAACAAATGAATATAAATTTTTGCAACCACTTTTGTTGTAATAACTTCAACTGACTGCACCAAGCTGTAGAAACGCCCTCTAGTGACCACTCATCTTCAGGGAAGACCAGGTGATGAAAGGATATCGTTATGAAAATTAGTCCATGTTTTTTGCCTATTATTTTTGATAACGATATGTATTGCTTTTGTGTGTATCCTAACTCAAATTAATAAATAATTGTTACACTGAAGGAGACTTGAATGAACCTAATCCCAACCTTTTACACCTTTTACTTTATAATCTTTAACGTCAACGCACTACATTTTTAAATAATCTTTCAATGAGATTACATAGGATTTACGAAACATAGAGGAAATCAGAGATATTCCAGCTAAGCCACAGCCAAATTGTAACGATCATATGGCTGAAAAATGTTATCAGTTTTAATTAAAATGAAAAAAGATTGAGTTCTTACGTTCGTTACGAAAAAAAAAGTTTCAAAGCAAGACTAACAAATTCATCCTACTTTTCAAAACTACAGTAGACTTTTTTCAGTGATGCCTGAACAAATTCAGCTATGTATGTTATAAAACTGTACCACAACATCTTATGATGTAGTGCAGAAAATACAAAATAAAATCACTAAAATACAGTAACATGCAAGATATTATTTTACTTCTCGCGATGACAGAATACGACAAAAATTATCTTTGAAAAGCACAGTTGATTTCTTCAATTAGCGATATCATAAGATGTCCAATTTAGCGACAAAAAGGATTCTTTACTTTATATAAACATATTATTTAAAGAATTTAAATTTAAAAAATTTTAAAGTCCCTCAACTTTTTGTATCAGTTTCATTGAGTAAAATTGATGTGAATTGTGTGAAGTTTTCTGCATACTGTAAGAATAGCAATATATTAAGTTCATATTATAAAAATGAACTTTTAAATGTAGGTGAATCAATTAAAATCTAATTTTACGACAGTATTTCAAATATTTTTATTATTTGTATGTTTAAATTTTACATCTACTTTTTTAAACCACTTAACTGTTTTTAAATGCGTAACTCGCACTTTAATTTAACCCTTTAGAAACTGTAAGTTTGATTTTTAACATTTGTCAGAATTTTTCACTTTTCATGATATAAATAATCTTTAATTCTAATTTTAGAAAGTATATGAATTTCTTCCACTATTTTTTAACAGTTGGTTACATCCTTTCTTCATTTGGAATCTTTCCATGAAAAGTTGAATAGAGTTGTAGAACGTTGGTGTTTTTCAGAAAGATAAAATTAAACTTGCCACTAGCAAAAAATATAATGACGACAACAGCTTCTTTGTCTTTTATCTCAATAATTTACATCTTTTTTGTTCGTGGATAAATTTATTTGCCTATCTTAAACCGAAAAGTGTCAAACTAATTATAAAAAACGAAATAGTTTAAATCTCTGACATCCAATAAAATACATACAGTGGGCCACAAAAGTGTTCGTACACTTGCAATTTCTTATAAAATTTAATGTTATCGACTAATAAAAATTAATATATTGTAATTGTAATTTTTTTATGATATCTGCAACTTATTCTTAATGGAATGACATAATTTTTTATATAAAAATAGTATAACTATTTTTTTTAAAAATTAATAATCAAAAAGTTACTAAAAAATTACGCCACAAAAGTCTTCGTACACTAAAACTCAACTTAGCTTTAAATATTGTATTTCTTTTCTTAATTTTGTATAGTTGGATATCTTTTAGTTTCACAACATTTTTTTAAAGGGGCTTGGGATAAAATTTAATCTTTGTAATTTGCTGATTTTCTCTTTCTTCTGACATTTTGTGTTTTACTTTCATCGTTTTTTTATTTGACATGTTTTCTTTTTTGTCAAAATCTGACTATTATTATCGTTCTAACTGAGCTAAATAAGAAGTATTGAGGAGGTAATTTCATAATTTGGGGCAGTTATAGAGATACCAGTGGCGTACATTGAGAGCAGTGCGCTTGGCGTTATTACCTTGTTAAAAAATTAAGTCGTCGCCAATAGCCAAATTTCGGGTGGATAATTTAAAATCTCCTAAAAATATTTAAATAGAGCTCATGATTCACAATTCCATCAAAAAATACCAAATTACCTAATTCCGAGGCCAATTTACACCCCCACTCCAGAACACCTTCACTTCAATGCTGAAGCATGAATGTGGAGGAGTTCTTGTTCCACATAAATTCCTGGGATTAAATTCCTTATTTTTTATTTACAAGCTATTATAGGCCCATTGGAACCCAAAATGTTGAATTATCTGCCATACCAATCAATTTGCTATCAATTTTGAATTTTCTGAAACTTAATCCCAAGAATCTAGTTGGATCAATAAAACATGGAGGTGGAAGTGTTCTTGTGTGGGGGTGTAAATCGCGCGCGCGGCCACAGAATGAGGTAATTTGGTAATTTTTGTTGATATTGTGAATCATGAGCTCTATTTAAATATTTTAAAGAGAAATTTTAAATTATACGCCCAAAATTTGGATATTGGAAACGACTTTATTTTTTAACAGGATAATGACGCCAAGTGCACTGCTCTCAATGTACACCACTGGTGTCTCTCTAACTGTCCCCAAATTATGAAAATACCTCCTCAATCACTTTATTTAGCCCAGTAGAACATATTTGGTGAGATTTTTGCGTAAAAAAATAAGAAAACATGACAAATAAACACAAAATGTGAAGTAAAAACAATAATCACAGAAGAATGGAGGAACATCGATGCAGAAATTACAAAAAAATGATTAAATCTATACTAAGACCCTTAAAAGTTGTTGTGGACACTAAAAGATATCCTACTAAGTACTAAATTAAGAAAGAAATACAATATTTCAAGCTAAGTTGAGAATTTTTTTAAGTGTACGAAGACTTTTGTGGCGTAATTTTTAAGTAGCTTTTTGATTATTAATTTTTAAAAAAAATAGTTATACTATTTTTATAAAAAAAATTTTGTCATTCCATTAAGAACAAGTTATAAATATCATAAAAAAATTACAATTACAATATATTAATTTTTATTAGTCGAAAACATTAAATTTTATAAGAAATTGCAAGTGTACGAACACTTGTGGCTCACTGTATCTATAACAAAATTTTTATACTACTATCAACACTACAATCTTTTATAACTCTTTTGTTGTAAAAAACCTTTAAATAATATAATTTTAAGATTTATTTTAACTTACCTTTGTGCAAATGTATCATTTTCCAAAACTAAAATTTGACAGCCGAAACTTTACTTCGAAAAAAATAAATAGCTAATTTTCTATAATTTTAAAAGATCACAGATTGAAATACAGTTAAAATCATATTGATATAACTACTATAATGTCTACTTGTCGAATTCTTTATAAACTTCAACGATATTTTTTCAAAATATTAATTTAATCGCAGACGATAATTTCTTTATAACAATTTTTTTTCGATCTCTACTAAAATTCGAAACCGGCAGATTATCCTTACACAAAATGAATTTTTATTTTTAGGTTAGTCACACAAATGAAAGTATTTAAATATTTAATATAAGCATATAAATATGTTTTAATATGCATAAAAACTTCCATTCTACGACACGAAATTGGCCTCAAGGAAACAACGCATAAAACGGAACTGCAAAAACCCATATAAATTAGTATCTATTCCTCCTTCTCAAATATATATTTAGCTTTTATTGAGATTAAAGGTTTTAAAAAAACTCCCTGTCATAAAAATGCACTTTTTTTATAATTATATCATTTATTTTCATAGTTTAATGTAATTTATTCAAAATCATCCTTACTTAGGAATTTAGTTAGCTTAAAGCTGAATTCACACCAAGGCGTACAAACGTCGAGTGTCAAGCGTCTATCCAATCAGAGACTTCATCTCGGGCAAAATGAAGTCTCTGATTGGATAGACGCTTGACACTCGACGTTTGTACGCCTTGGTGTGAATTCAGCTTAAGTCGATGAAGCTTCTCAAAATGAATCTGCATAAATATAGATTCCTTTTAATAATGTGGTTTCGTTTCTCTCATATAACAATCCTTTCAACTTTACTCATTATTTTCAATTAATATTTTTCTTGCTAAATTCCGTGGAGTTCTGGACAAAGGTTTTCATTTAATGAATGGTAAACAATACAGTCAATTAAAATTTGTCTAAGAAACTTTATGACTTAGATGAGGTCAAGGTTACAGAACTAAAAAGATGAATAAGTGTATGATCGATCGGTTACTGAACTTGAGGGTTCATCAACTCTGTTTTCTTAATGACACGATTTTTCTGCTTACAATGGCAAATTTTTCCGTAAGAACGTTCGGTGCCAGAAGTCGAAGACGAATTCTAGTTCGTATTTCGTTTTTTCAAGCTTTCAAATTAAGAAAGAAAGACTTTGACGCCTGTAAATGCCTCATTCTTATTTTAGAAACAAGGAAATAAATCCGAAGGATCATTGCTAAAAATATACTCGTTTTTATTGTGAATTTTTTCATTTTAATATGAATTACCGAATATGAATTATTGGTCTACTGAAACATAAAATTAATTTATGCATACTAAAAGTCAATGCTTTTTTCCCTGATAATCGGATAACTCCTATTCTTTTTAAAGAATTTTAAGAGTTTCACTTAAAATTAACATAAAATATATTAATATTTAGTGAAACGAGAATTCTTAATGTTGTTATATTATCAGTTTACTTAATAACTTAAAATGTGTAAGCAGCAAAATTTATCCAATCATCATAAGCAAGTTTATCAGTACTTTTAATTTAAACATTTCACAAAATTTACATGCACTGATTTGTTATGTTTCATTTTATATTCACTTCAGTTGTTTTTTCGTAAATTTAAACCTGTAGCTTAACTTTTTACCAAAAGGTAGGACTTTTTGGAGATAATAACCAGTTATTTTAAAAATGTATTCATATATAATAGTTGATCATATTCATTTCATACTTAAAAATTAATTTTTACAAATGATCTAAAATCATTCCTAAGGTCATAGGTAACCTTAAATTGAATGAAGAAAGAATATTTCGATACATTTTTTTAAAAAAAGAATGTTTATCATGCCTTTGTACCAACAGAATAAAATTAAATTCAAGTATCCATTACCTAATTAAGAACCAGCGATACACATTTGCTGTGAAAATTAAGTTTTAATATTATTAGCAATTAAAAAAATATCTGATCAGTGCGTTAATTTGTGATTGATTTCCATGTCTTGTATGTGTATTTTAAAATTTAATGAAACGTTAACAATTTATAATCTCCAATAATATTAACTGATGTTTTCATGCAAGGAATTGAGAGAGACAATACTGTTCAAATATATTTCCTTTTTGAGTTCTTTACAAATTCTGTTACACCATTTTGCGGTTTTATCTTAACCAATATATAAAAATCCTGTTCTTCAAATAATTTTTCCGAATCATTATCAGACTTTCATTGTTCAAATTTACTCTGCTGATACAAATTACTTAAATTTACTCGTCACCGAGATATTGAAGTGTAGTCTATTGGAGTACGACCACAAATTCCTGCATTTCGAAGAACATAATTTAACAGTTTCAGTGGAGGCTCTTTTTTGAATTTTTGAGGGGGCATCTATAATATAAATTTTTGGGTGCATAACTTCGAATTTCTTTACGCCCACTTCTTGGAATATTGACCCAAATCCAATCCGATGGAAAAACTTGGAGGATTTTGATAACCAACCATTCCTTTTTAATTTAAAGGGAAACAATTTTAGAACAGATTCGCCACCTTTCCATCATTTGATATCTAAAAATTCTCTCACAGACTTTGGCTTTTTAAAAAACTTTTTTTTTTACAAAATTTTTCAAAAAAGGGAGATATTATATTAGTAAAAGTTCACTGTAATTCGTCAATTACAACAGAAAAAGTTTTTTAAAACAAAATTTAAAAAAAAATTATAATAAACTTAACTGTTCCCAATAAGTGTATTCTCAATTCTATAATACTGTTATCCGATTATGTTTCTTATCTTTCTTATCTCTGTTTCAATAATAGTAAATTAATTAGAGGTTAATTGTTTTCCCCCTCGTAACCACACGGGGATGAGAAAGAGTACCAAAACCGGAAAAAGCAATCAGTTTTAAGCACATTTTCAAAAAAAAATATTTATGAAATAATTTAAACTTTCGAAACCTATACTATATTTTGGGTCTCCTTGTTTATTCTGTTTATATATGTGCACGGAAAGTTATTACTCAAAGATCACTATTTTATAATAACGTAGAGTTTAAATATATTTTTAAAGAAATTTTTTTTAAAAAAAGAAATATAAAAGATAACTCAATTAAAAACGTTTAATCAAAAAATTTCCAACTGAATCTCTCAAGTTTCGTTGATGTTCTGAATTCGATGTTGCGGAAATCAACCGGAAACTTCCGTACCTGCTATCAAAAACAATAAATAACAGCTTTTGGATAAGAAAAAGGGTTCCGGGTTTTAAAAAATAGGGGGGCCATTTCTTTAAAAGTTGCCTTTTCGGGGTTGTTATTAATACCACTACTAAAACTTTATAACGGGCGTCGTTGCTGTCACCATTGTAATGCGATACTGTTTAAGAAGATGTACAGATTTTCAGCTGGTAATTTGTGAATTTGATTACCGATGCATTTTCTGGTTGTTCGTTCCTGACCGACTCGAAGGTCCATTTAACGATACGCCTCGCAGTTTTAAACAACGATCAGATGACTAGATGGACACCTGAGCTGGCACCCTATTCTTCAAACTTCTACATCGGGTCAGCTGGAGGTTGATGGAGCTACAGTGAATTGACAACAAATCAGAACTCGTATAAACGCCTACTTCAAAAGATGAAGGGTTCTTTAGGCAGAAGTCTGTTCTGTGCTTTTATTGTTGTACTAATATGGATAAATGGTGAGTTATAATATAAAATCAAAGCTTTATTCAAATAATAAATTTTTCGACATTTTTTACAGTGTAAGTGACTAAAAGGAAAATATAAGAATGGTATAAATATTTTATCCTCAAAGAAAAAAAGGATATTTGTAATTTATAAAAGGGAAAAGTGCATTATATTTCAAAGATGCCTTTTTTCCATTTGCTCATTACCGAGTTTGATCTTTTTCTAAATTAAAAATAGCCCAAAAACTTTTTATAGGATTTAGTATTTCATAATTTTTCACATAACTAACTTTTTCATCCCTTTTGTATTTGTTTTATTACTCTAAATTATTTTTATTTAAAAAATAGCTTACTTAATTTTTTATACAACAATTTTTAAAAAATTAAGTTATTTTAGAAGTTTTTATTATAAGAAAAAAACTAATTTTACTGTTGGAGTAATTATTGCTTTTATATTGGTGCTTTTTTAAAAATTTTGGGTTTTCCCTTTGGGAAAAAAAACCCTTCTTAAAAAATATTTTCAAAAAATTTTCTGAATTTTTTTTTTCCCAAAAACCCTTTAATTGGTTTTGCATCTAAAAAAACAAATACTGTATGAAATTTTTAAATTTCCCCTTTCAAAAATTTGATTTAAATTTATGAAATGTGCATTTTTATCTAATTATAAAGACGGGTCCCAAAAATTAAAAAGGAAAAACTTGGGAAAAAACATTCTGAATCCATTACCCAAAAATTCCCGGGAAAAAGTCAACCCCCCAGGAAAAGATAAATTCAAAATGTTTACTGACGTAAGTGGGGAACTTTTAAAAATTAGACCATCTAAAAATAACGTCAATTACATAATAAAAATAATTAAATAATAAATTCCTTAAATTATATGTAAATATTTCGATTGTGCTATGTTAATTTGACAGTCATTCAAACTAAAAAATTCTTCCTAAATCTCAAAAAGCTTTTATAACCTTAAAATGTTTTTTATTCGTTAAATGTAAATTGATTGTAAGTTTTCGCTTAAAAATGTATGTCCCATAAAATTTGATTTATTGACTGATAAAGTTTAGATGAATCATATAGAAGGTTTTCTTTTTATATATGGATAGTTCTTGTGTGTGTGGGGATTGATTCTCGATGAATATTTGTGAAAACAGGGCTTGAAGGTGAAATAATTGATTTTTAAAACAGCAATTTAAGATCAGTATTAACTTATGCGTGTAAAACTTGGCCCATGTCTCGAAAAGATGAGAACATAAGTATCTACGAAAGGAATATTTTTTTATTTTGGGAGGAATTCAAAAAAATTCCCGGGCAAAAAAAATAAAGTTGAACTCTATTACTCATATAAAGAAACTGACGTCGTTAACTTCATCAAAGTACAACGAATTTAATGGGCAGGTCACGTTGTCAGAATGGACGAACACCGCACCAAAAAAAATTTTAAAAGAAATTTTGGCACAGGGGGAAAAAGAAAAAGGAAATCAAAGATGGATTGATGGCCTAGAAAAATCTCCAAATTTTTTAAAACTTTGGAGGACACTAAAAAAGGGGGGCTAGCCAAAAAAGGGAAGGTAAAGGCCCACCCCTTGCCGGGAGCCACTGAGGAAGGAAGGAAAACAGCAATACTAATTTCGAACTCTGAATGAAACTACACTGAAAAAAAATTCTAAAAAAAGTTAATCGTAAGAGATGTGGATGGTGGTCATGGTCACTTTCACCGATTTTTTTTCCATGCCCACAAACATGTTAGAATCTTGATTTCAAAAAAAAACCCTTTTCTGATAATAAATGGAGATTGCAGCACATTTTAAATTAAAATTATCAAAGTCCTCGCGCACATCTACAGAAGTTACGAGAGCCAGAGATCTGATCGAAAATGTAATCTTTTTTTATCTATATAGTCACTCGGTGGTCCTAGCTGCTAGATCGGATCGGAAACTAGGACGTTTCTGTCAAGCTGCGTGTTCGAACCCCGATTCCACAAGACCCCTTGAGTAAAAGGGCTGATACACATTAACTCCACCAAAGTTTTGAAATCCTCACTTCTACGTAATGAGGAGGTTTGGAGAGGGAAGCGCATGCACCAGTTCAGGTGTAGTCTTCATCATTTGGCCATGGTTCAAATTAGGATGTGGCTGCGGTAACCAAATAGTCATGGTCATGAACTCGTGGTCAGCGTTACATACGCTCCAGTTCCGATGTCATTGAAAACCTACCGTGAAGAGAAGCTGATGCACGTTAAATCTTTCGTGACTCAAAAATTCTACAGGTTGACGAATTTTTGTATAGTCGCGTGGAAGTTTGAAGAGTGGATTCCAACAAAAGTGTAGGCCTAAGCCAATAGCTGGTCTGTTTTATAAGCACTACTTTAATGAACAATCAAAAGCAATTGAACTCGGTTTTACTTATTATACTTCAACCCTCAGTATTTCCCACAACCCGTCGAATCGGCCTCGAACACAGTACGATCCGAACATCTCGAGGTTTCAAAGATGAAAGCTTGGTTACCGTAATCCAATGATATTATCTATGCAAAATTACTTTTAAAAATTATTTTTTTCTTGTATTATTTTTTTATTTATTTGGGGAAAAAATTTTGGGCAAAAAATTTAAAAAACTATATACTAAAAACTCACCTGGGCCTCGTACTTTTCATGTGAGTGAAATGGGAAATATCATTACAAATACCAGTTCAAGAATCATCACTTGAGTGATATTAAAGTTTATACAACATTTATTACCATTGTTTCTCGTGTAACTTTATTCAGTGGCACAATCCCGGGTGATCCTGATCTTCTCAAGAATCCTTCCGCAAGTCAATATTTTGATACAAAACATGCAAGTTTACGTCTGCCTCTAGGGCGAGTACACGTAAAAGGGAGCCCCGAAAAAAAATTTTTCCCTTTTTCCAGATTAAATGGGGCGGGCCGTTTTGGGTCTTTTAATTTTGATGTTTATTGTTAAATTTTTTTTTTTTAAATTTTTTTTTAAAAAAAGGGTTCCCCCAAAAAAGCTGGGGGGAGCCAGGGACCGGTGGACAGGGGGGGAGACAAAACTCCCCCGAAAAACCCCATAAAAAACTAAGGTTTAAAATTAATCCAGGTAAATTTCCTGGGGGGGTTTTTTTTTGGGGGGGCCACTTAGGGTTTTCTAACTTTCAAAAAAGGGCCCCAAAATTTTAAAGGTTTTGGAAAAACCCACTAAAAAAAAAATTTTTTTTTTAAACAATTTAAATGTGGGGAACAATGAAAAAAAAATTTTTGAAATTTTTTTTTTAAAAAAAAAATTTTTTTTTAAAAAAGTAAAGCTTTTAAATTTTTTAAAAAACCATTTTTAAAAAAAATTTTCTTTTTTCAAAATGGGGAGGTTTAGGAACCCCCCCATTTAGAAATTTTTTTTCCCGGGTTTTTTTTCACAAAACAGTGTCAGGGGGAAATCCGGGTTTTGGGGTGGGGGGTCAAAACCCCAGAAATTTTTTTTTACCCTTGGGGTTTTTCGGTAAAAAGGATTTTTTTTTTTTGATTGGGTGTTTTTTTTTTTTCCCCCTTAAAAAGCGTCTTAATAACACTTTAATATTTACCTTTTTGGGGTATAATAAAATCCCCTCGTCCCAAAAACCCCGAGGGCCAGCATCCTTTTTCGGATTCAGGTTTAATTTGGGCCCATCAGATACTCCCCCGACTTTTGGGATATTTCCTGTTTATTTAAATGAGGAAAGCTTTTTTGGGAAAAAGGCGATAAAATTTTCTGCCTTTCTTTTTTTTTTTATGAAAAAAAACCCCCGAAAAAACCTTTTTATTTTTTTTTATAAAAAAAATACACTTCCTTTATCGGGGCCCCCAACTTCCGGGTTTCCAATTTCCCAATAATTTTTATTCAACTTTTTCCTTTAAAGGGTTTCCACAGGCACCCGGGTTTCCCCCCATTTTTTCCCAAACCCAGTTAAAGGGGGGAAAACCAGGCTCTTGTTTTGATGGAGGTGAAATTTTTGTTTGGGGCAGGTGTTTTTATTTTTAGAAAAAGGGTTTTTTTCCATCAGGTTTCCCTCGTAATTTGATCATAGTTAAAATTTTGACCTTTTTCCCCAAAGGTTGTACCTGAAAGCCCGTTAAATTTTACTACCGAAATTATTCTTTAGTATTTTTACTTTCTCAAAATCAAAGGGCTTCTTTATAATTATAGGACAACTTGATTAAAATAATTAACCAATCGATTTAAATTGTTTGTCGAAACTGGTATAAAATAATTGTAGTAGAGAACCATAAAATAGAGCACACCAACTTTATTAAATCAAAACAGAATCTAATTCTTTTATTCTACTCGCGAATGCTTTTATATAAAAACGAAACAAAATATATTCCAGAAGGAATTGAATTACATTGCGAATAAACATGAGCAGACGATTAAATAAAAATTTGGCGAGGCTTGATCGATAGCGCTGTAATAAAATTCACCACCATTCGTTATTTTCTCCGTCAGGCGTTAATTTTGCTGGCTAATGCCGCATTCACACCAAGGCAGTAAGCGTCAAACGTTGAGCGTCTAGCCAATTAGAGACCTTCATTTTGCCCGAGACGAAGTCTCTGATTGGCTAGACGCTCGACGCTGGCTGTCTTGGTGTGAATGCGGCTTAAGGCATATAGAATGAAAAATTCAATTGTAGGGTCGCAAATCTTACCACAACGGGCACTTTAAGCAATGAGACAACATCCACGCAAAGAAAGTTACTTTCAGTTTATACAAATTTTACTGATTTACTGCAAAAAAAACCGCGCTGAAAGATTTTAGTTCGATATACGCATCAAGAAGCTTGAATTTTTGACTTTTTTTGACATTATTTGAATCCAAAATTACTTTTAAAAAAATTTAGTTTACTTGATGCAAAATATTTAATTGTATCCCACTCTTAATTGAAATCATTTTGTTTGCAATACAATTTTAAAACTTTGGCAGTGGCAATAGCCGAAAGTCGCGTGTTTAATGCATCTATCAATTTTTAGATAAAGCAGCAAATTCAAGTTCTTAACTCATCTAAAAACTTTTGGGATGATGAGAAGGAAGGGGCATGCTACTCGCATTATACAGGTCAAACTGAAATTTAAGTTTTTATTTAGCTTAAGAGAATGTGGTCAATCTTCGAAAGCATGTTATGAGTTCGAGCCTAGAGCTGCTAAAGACCCATCGTGTAGGGGAGCGATGCACGTTAAATCTGTCGAGAGCTGAAACGTCCTCCCATTGGTATGGTGTGGTATTTAGGAAAGGGGCATGCAAGGTCAGGTGTCGTCCACGTCACTTGACAATGGTTCAAAATTGTGAGGTCCGTCCCCCAAAAGCCCTCGTGTAACTGAGCAGTGCGATGATAATATTAACTCAACTCGTCGTAAGAGAAGAGTTAGAGAAATTAAGGTCCCGTCAACTGACTGAGATAGAAAATTACTAGGTCTACAGCCAACAGGTTTCAAGACCAACATTAATTCAATATGCTCAAAAGCTTTTAAATATAAACTTTTCCGTATTGGTTAAAAAATGTATTTGACAGATAAAATGAACTAAAATCAATACTTTTCTCTTTCAGTATGCACGAGGCATGTGTCCTGCCAAACCGATGTTACTGCTCAGATGCAGAAAGTGAAGCAAAAGATTCTAAGCAATTATGACAAATATATTCGACCTACAAATGGAACAAATACTACAGAAATCCATACAGCATTCATTCCACGTCAAATCATAACTTTGGTTAGATACTTTTTTAGAATTTTTTTTCTACGTTAATAGTGTAATAGTATAATGTGTGGATGCCATATTTGAAACATGTACCTTAATGTTCATTAGAATTTAATTGGCTTTCGCTTCGTTTTAAAAAAAAAATGTTTTAACTTTTTCATATTTTAAATTATAAATTAAATATAATTAAATCTTAAGGAAATTTAATTTTCTATATTTAGTACTTTTGTTTAAAATATCCCGATGCATTTATGTTACTAACCCAAACAAAATATCATTTTTAAATGTTTTGATGATTTTTTTATTAAAAGTTTTTTTTGTTAGAGTATAGTAACTATGAATGAGTGGATAAGGCTTTAAAACTCGCACAAAGATGTGGTCTAGAGCAATTAACCCGCACCATCCTTTTTCCAACTAAGGTTTTCCCGTGGAATCCAATTTAAGTCAAAATACAACTAAATACAAGAGAAAATATTTTATATTATTCCACTGCGCTCCTTCAAAACTACCACGATTCCTCAGAACCACGCAGCCTCCCCGAGAGAGAGCCTTGGTCTAATCTTACCAAAATTAAATTTAAAATGTGTGCTTATTTTGAGAATTATAATTGAATATTTTAATTCATCTTTTTAATTTTGCTACAATTATTTATTAAACTAAAAAGATCAATTCTAAAAACTCTGACGTGGCTACTTCTATTTTACCTTTAGTTGAATTAAGAGTTATATATTAAAAATTTAGTGCAAAAATACAAGAATCATTGTTAGAGATAGTTCTCCAAATATATGACTATCTATTTTCGTTGTTTTTGAAACAATCAATGATATGCGTAAACATAAAGATTTTTTGAAATCTTTTCTGTATTAAATCAAGATAGGTAGTCTGAGGCTTAAATATTCGGTAACTCTTCCTTGGAAGCATATTTCTTTTTTTAAATATTTACACTACTTTAAAGTTCTGGGGACGGCCTAAAAAATCAGTACAATTGAGTTCTGCCTTAAATTATTCGATATCTAGTAAAATTTACAGGCCTTTTCCACACATACACAGGAACAAATTCTTGAAAAAAATCTTTCATTTTATAATTCATAATTCTATTTCAAATATATATATATAAATTAGATAATTTAAGGGATACTCCCCCTTCCCCCAACCCGGGGGCATGTGGCCGCCGAGCTTTTGCCGGTCATGACCCTTGCTCTAAAAATTCACTTTTTAAGAACAATGTATTAAAAATTTTGGGGGAAAAATTTTTTTGACAAAAAAATTTAAAAATATATTTTGCTTTTTTTCTTCTTAGGTTAAATTTATATTCCCTTTTTTATTTTGGGAACGATTAGGTTAATTTAACAAACAACGGGTAGCGACATTTTTGGGTGGAACTAATTTTAAAATCTTTCATACTTGCAAGCGAAAAAAATTGAACATTCGGGGGTTGATGTTTTGTAGTAAAAAACAGAATGGATCAGTACTTCTGTTTTATTTGTCACGAAAATACTGAAATTTTGGGTAAAAGGGGCGAAAAAAAAACATTTTTGTTGGCCTAATTTTTGAGTGTTTAAAAAATTTAATAATAGAAGAAAAATTGTGAAAACAAAAATTTTTTTTTAAAAAAATTTTCTTTACTTAAATTTTTTTAGCCCCTAATTGGTTTAAAAATTTTTTCCTTGTTAATTGCTTTTTCTTTGTTTTGTAAGTTTTTTCTTCAATATTTTTTTTAAAATAAGAGGTATTTTTTCCCCCGTTCTACAATTTAATGAAAGTTAATTTAAAAAATTTTTGGAAAGGGGAATGAAAAACATAATGAAATAACAAAAAAAATTATTTATAACATTTACTAATTTTTTTTAATATAATCAAAATTAAAATTAAAATGTTTTGCCTTTTAATAAAAAATTTTTTTAAATATTTCTATTAAGGATCCACCGTTGGGGAAAATTATTTTGCAAAAGCTAAACGATTTTCTTAAATATTAAAAATGCCTTTGGAAGAACACAAGTATAAAATTGTTTTAAGAATATTATTAGAATAAAAATTATTTAAATGCAATATTTTGGCAAAAAATGAACTAACTTTTTTCAAAACATTCTCCTTTTATGAAAAATTCTTCTATAATAATGATATTTTGTGTGCTTATATATAGATAAGACTTCTCCAGAGGGCCTGAACTACGACTTTAAAAAAAATTCATGTTTTCAGAGTTACTACCAATTGAAATAATTATCAGTGTTTTTCTGTTAAAAGGGGCATGGTAGATTAAGCAAAAATTTTTAAATTTAAAGGGTTTTAAAATTTTTTTGGGGACTTTTAATATATATTTTGTAAAACAGATTTTATGCTCAAAATTTCGTAAAAAGTTAGTAATTTAATTTTTTATGGAAAAAACTTAAAATTTGTGAAGTGATTTTAAAATGCTACTCCTCCTACAAAAATTTACGTACATGCACGAAATTTTGTTTACAAGAGTACAACAAACTATGAATAATAAGAGTTGGTATGGGTTTTGCGATAACATGATTGATATTCGTACAACACTTCTTTTTATGAACGCTTATTGAAAATTCCTCAAAAATGTATAAATTCTGAGTTCAATTATTTTTAAAAAATAAGTATTGCTTTGATTCGAAAATGCAAACAAACTTTTGTTACATGTACTATTAGCAATATGTAAAAAAAAATTCAAGTATTAGGCCCAATAGAAAAAAAAGCCTTAGCATTTTAAATGAAGACAAACTAGTTATTTTATCTTTCTGAGATAAATAAGTTTAAAGTTTTGATTTGCCATAGGAATGTGAATACAAACGAACGTAAAAACTAGCATAATTCTGTGTTTTTTAAGTTTAGAACTTTCAAATTTTGTGAGGTTAAAGAAAAGTGTATAAGAAATAATTTAAGTTGAAAAAATTAAATTCGATTTTTTGACCGATTTTTGTCAATTGAATCGTCCCGTGTCCCCTTAAAATTTCTCCAATCTGATGTTTTAAAATATGGATAAATCCATTTCTAAATTATATATTTCAAAAATCCTAGTTCAGGCTTTGTACAGAGGTCTGAGCTATATATAGGCAAAATATTATTATTACAGAAGCCTTTTCCCTAAGGGAAGAATAGTTGGAAAACAAATCATTCTATGTTCATTTTTTGCCAAAATATTGCATTTAAATCATCTTTTAATTGTAATAATATTCTTAAAACAATTTCATACGTGCATTCTAATCTAAGTGACCCTAAATATTAAAAATATTCGTTTGTACGCATTTGAAAAATCACAGTTCCGGACGTAGTCGGATACCTTAATTTATACATTACTAGATGAAAATAGAGACAAAGATTGAATTGATTAAGGAATGGAGTATTAATGAGAGTGGATAGGTTCAAACATTCTAGACTTAAAACTATCAGTGTTTTGAATAATTATTTCAAATATTTATTCTGAATACCAAATTATAATCTTTATTCTCATAAGTAAAGTGAAATTTCTTATTACTTAAAAATGTTACTTATTCATATATAGTGAATATTTTTAAAAATATTTGTCATTCATAAAACTTTTTGGTCTTCTTTTAGGATGAAGAACTCGCTATATTTAGTATGGATTCATATATATTCATGGTAAAAGATTCATAGCATAATTTTTAAATATTGCTTTTCTTTTAAATGTGAAAGAACAATTTTATAAGAAATTAGATACTGACGTATTATTCCGTCGACCAATTTCTTCAAATCAAAAGACGTTGCCAAATGCGGTGATATGGAGGAAAACCGCTCCCGCATACGTTGCAAAACAATGACGGTGGTTGAATTTTCAGTATCTTTTTATTTGGTAGAATTGGTCGACGGTATAATACACGTAAGCGATAAAATTATGAAAATGGGAAATTACTTTTACGGAACTATTCATTATATGTAAATTAAACGAAAAGCACATATTTCAGTTATAATCGTGGGATAATGTTCATTAAAAGAACAAGGTTACGCTTGTGTGTATCTCAAATTTTCGAATTCTAAAACAGTATATTATCTAAATCTTGAGATAATTTTCAAAAAATATGAAAACACCCTCTCGAATTTCGCCAGGTTTGAATTCGTGTCAGTAGCAATTATATTCATTGTGTGTCGTTTGTTTTTGTTTTTACCGAAAAAAAATGTGAAAGCTTTAGCGATGAGTTATAGTCAATCTTTCCGTTTATCTCGCTCTTTCTCTTATTTAAAATTGCCCTTTATTGCCATTAGGCAACACGATGATAAATCAGACTTCCATAAATAAGCTGCTTTAAAGAGGAAAAATGGGGTCGCAGTAACCTAATTAGCAAAGTCATAAACTCTTGACCAATAATCTCAGTTACACAGAAAGACTACTGTATAGCTGGACTGGCGCACTTTAAAACTGCATTGGCTCAATCCCCTCGCGTTGGCATGATGTGGTGAGTGTGATGCCAGTTCAGGTGTCAACTTTATTATTGGACCCAGTCCCGGTTTATCCATTGGGCGCTTGGGGCGGGAGCCCAGGTGCCCGGAAGGGCTCGGATAAGCTGGACTTCAGCACCCAGGGCCGAAATGAGCTTAAATAGGTACTGATTGGACCATGGTTAAAAATTACCAGATGTATCGGGTTGTGCTTTGAGTTAGGCAGAAATGTCCGTAAGTGCTCAATAGAAGCATAAACAAAGCAAAAACTCGTTAACAAAATACGTTCTGATACCAAACAAAGCGTTACTGAAAAATAATCTTTAAACATCTCCTAGAAACTAAAATCATAAGCATGTTATATGAATTTTATCCCTAATTTATGAATACTTAACTCAGAGTGGCGCAACAGCCCATGAGGGCCAAAGCCTACTGTACCCAATTCAGTATACGTGACCTTAGGCCCTGAGTTGCAAGAGCAGATGTTCCGATCAGATGGTCAGTTTGAAGCGAAAACCCGCATTGTTAAGTTCCTAAGCAAGCTTGGTACACATTTATCCACCCACTGAAGGGATGAAAGGCATAGTCGACGTTGCTCAGCCCGGGGTTTGAGCCTCGGATGGCCGCGGTAGCCGAGTGGTATAGGTATCGGATCGTGGCTTGCCTTGTCATGAGTTCGAGCCCAATGCCACTAAAAACCCGCCGTGTAGGACAGCGATGCACGTTAAATCTGTCGAGAGCTGAAACATCCTCCCGTTGGTGTGGTAGTTAGGAGAGGGGGTGCCAGCTCAGGTGTCGTCCACGTCACTTGACCATGGTTCAAAATTACGTGGTCCGTCGCCAAAAGCCCTCGAGTAGCTGAACAGTGCGACGTTAATATCAAATCAAATCATTGAGCCTCGGACCTGTGGTGTGGAAGCGCTATGCATTACCAATCAGCCACTGGGGTTCAATTTATGAATAAAGTTATAAGATATTATTATTTTTAAATTATTTATAGATTTTTAATTATATGTTAACAGCTTTAGAAAAAAAACGCTTTAATTACGTACTGTCCTTAAAATCGCTAACAAAGGTAAAAGGGGGGTAAGCTCTTAATAAATGTAATTATGAAAAAATAGATCAAGAATACATGTAAAAGATAAAATATAACCTGAAATTATGTAAGTGTGAGCAAATGTTAACTTTCTGCAAAATTCAAATTAATGAATCGTAAAATAAAATGCTGTTTATTTTAAACAGTCACTTTTTCAATAATTTTTATTGTATTTTACTTTTTAGAGTTGGTTGGATCCCAGATTGCAATGGAATACGACCGATTATGAAGGTTATTTGCAATTGCCAGCCAGTATGATTTGGGTGCCGGACATAACGGTTCATAATAGGTACAAAACATTATTTAGAAATATGTATTAATAAAAAGGATCTCGATGAATTGCCCAGAAAATTTTAGTTTTCTAAATAGTTTAATTTTTTTGTAGAA
This sequence comes from Trichonephila inaurata madagascariensis, assembly GCA_019973955.1. Classification (NCBI taxonomy): domain Eukaryota; kingdom Metazoa; phylum Arthropoda; class Arachnida; order Araneae; family Nephilidae; genus Trichonephila; species Trichonephila inaurata. Next base: position 222,406 of record BMAV01005923.1, read on the forward strand.
TCACATAAGCATTTTATTTTTTTGGAATTCTAAATTTTTAATTTTTTCAATTCATTGTTAAATTACTTGGAATTTATTTTTTTATAAATATTTCTTCTGTACTTTTTTTCCCTCTTTTATTTCAATCATGCTTTCCTGGAGCCGGAGCAGTTTTTAATATCAAAATGTACACATTATATATCGTTCATTTTTTTTCCTTTTTAAAGGATTGATCCATCTTTGTTAAAGACTGGTTTTTAACCCTAAAAATACAATTCACTGAAATATAGTAAATTTCTCTTTAAAAGTGTGTGTGTGTGTGTGTGTGTGTGTGTGTGTGTGTGTGTGTGTGTGTGTGTGTGTGTGTGTGTGTGTGTGTGTGTGTGTGTGTGTGTGTGTGTCAAATAACGTTAGTGGTGTGGGTTACCAAGTTTAGTTTATGATTACGACTTAGAATATAAAGTTCTAAAACCACTGCATTAATCTAAGCGAGGATGTAGCTTTGTTACGTCATATTGCTGTGTTGATGCACGACTATCAAAAAAATAAGATTCGATGCATATTTTTCCATGTTTCTACTATATAACTTAATTGGTTTATTTTACCTGGGTTTCTATATGCTAATATTTGCGCAAACTGTACCTTAAATATACTAGTACATCAATATGCTTAAATATGCTAGATTAAAGAAGTAATCCCCACTTTAGATAACCAAATGATTGTAGAAATCATGGAATCCTTTTATGTCTGAAAAAATAATGAAATCGTTCGATCCTGATGTATTTACTTTTTTAATGAAAAAAGGAAATAAAATGCAGTTAGAGCATCTACGTAATAAATTACAAATAAACTAAGGCTATTTTTTTTCTTCGAAAACAATTGCTAATAAAAATCGCCTAATTAATTACAAACTTGATACTTATACTTATTGAAGATGCCAATCTTGTATCAAAAAATAATTAAAAACAGAATTCGATATATTTTTATTTCAATCAAAGCATTTTTATTCAGGATAAAATATTAACTTAATTTTGTATATCTATTCAACAAAAATTCATAGCTTTCTATACATTTTAGTACCTTAATCAATATTATTAATAAAACTATCTTCTAATCTTGCTTTTATTGAGGTGGTCGGTAAAATTTTTTAAAGAGATTAACATGAAAAGAAATTTTATTATAAGAGCAGAGTATTTATTATATCTTAGCAGTGTGGTATCTATTAACTACAAAAAACAAAAAAAACGAGCCTTTAATCTTTCAAAGCAGACAGTCGCCATTACCCAGTGATGTTGCTTTAGTGTGGATAAAACATAAATAGAAACATCTATCGGGATATTGCTACTTGGGGAGCAATACTCTTCTAAAAATTTACTTGCTATGTTGGAACAGACGCGAGACAATCAATTAAAAGAATGGTACAAGATATCCTCTAGAAAACTTCCCGACTCGCAGTTTATAAAAATATAACTAATATTTAAAAGACTTTTTTTTAGAAATTTAGATTCAAAACAATTTATTTGAAAAACTTTATTTTTGTTCTGTACTTGTTATATTTTTACATATTTAGAATTTTAGAGCTGATATTGCTTTGGGATAATTTTTGGCGTACCATAGAAGCAAGTCTATGACAAATAAACACAAACAATTTTTTTTCTAATGATCTTTTTTTTTCCATAAACTCTATCCTCCAATGATTGCCTGACGTAGTCGTGTGGTCATATTCGTGAACTTGTGGTCTACTTGTTTTCAATCGACTCTGAGACATTCCATGTAGAGAGGCTGTTCGTTAAATCTGTCAAAGCTCCAAGTCCCCTTACTTTAGCATGGCATGGATGCTTAGAGAGTTGAGTGTCAGTTCGGATGGTTGGTAGTTAGAAGAGGGGGTGTCGGCTCGCGGGTGTCATCCTCATCACTTGACCATGGTTCAAAATTACGAGGTCCGTCACCCAAAGCCCTCGTATAGCTGAACAGTGCGACGTTAATATTCATTCACTCAGTCAGCTCGGGTGTCATTCTTGTCACCTGACCGTGATTCAAAATTACGAGTTTCCCGTCAAAAACCTCATGTTACTTCGCAGTGTGACGTTAATAAGCAATCGGTCAATCAACGTATTCTAATATTTAAAACAAATCTTAATGTTTAAACCCTGTATATAATAAAGGGGTTTTTTATTTAAATAAGAGAATGTGCAATAGATATAATACGAGCGGAAATTTCGAAAAGCATCTATTGAAGAATAAAAGTACAAAAATACATGTACCTTTCATAATACTTATTTCTCTAAATTATACGGTTCTGATTATATTTATGTCTTAATAATTAAAAACTTTAATTCATGGGGACGCCTTGTCACAGATAGTGAAAAACCAATGATTTTGTCAATCAAATTTTTCCCATGTGACGTATAGTTCCCGATCTTTTAAAATTTCCCGCCAAACAGTTCATGCGTTTGGTTCCCGTTTTTTTTTGCAGAAACTTTTTCCTTTTCAAAATAATATGTATACAAAATGCATTTTTTTTAAAAGTATAACAAAAAAACGATTTTTTTTTTTTAAAAAATCTTTTTTTAAGAAATTTTTTCCCAACATTAAAATTTTTACAAAAATAAGTTTGGTTTTTTCTGAGTTTTTCAAAACAGAACAAACCAGAAATCGATTCATGAAGTCACATGATAAAAACAAAAAACGTGTTTTCCATTGAATTTTAAAAAAAATATTAAACCAATTGTAATTTTTTCCCCCTTTTTTAAAACTCAGATAAAAAATTTTAAATTTCAAAATTTGGTTAAAGATGGTTAAATGTTAGGGAAAAAAAAATTTTTTCAAAAAGATTTTTTTTAAATTTAAAAAGTTAGTGCGAATTAAATTTTGGGAAAACAGTGTTTGAAACAGAGACTTAATTCCCCCGGGCGAAATGAAGTCTCTGATTGGTTGACGCTTGACTCTCCGCGTTTGTACGCCTCGGGGAATTCAGCTTTTTAATTTTTTAAAAAAAAATTTTTTAAAATATGTACTTTTTTTTAAAAAAATTTCTGCAAAGAGCAAAAATTGGCAACACCGGGAACGGGGTTATTAGTTGGGAAAAACAAGATGTTTTTTTCGTGTGACTATGACGTCCCAGGGGTTTTTGAATTGATTGGCTAGATTGTGACGTCACATGAATTAATCTCATTAGTTTAATGTTTATTTTGAATTCAATGGAAAACACGTGTTTGTTTTTATCATGTGACATCATGAATTGAGCCCATTTTTAAAGATTTTTTCAACGTAATTTTTCCTTTTTATAGTCATAGCCAACAAGTGGATCCAACTCAAGAAGTTCTTCTAGCATTCGATTCGTACGGTAACGTTTGGTGGGCTCCTCCCGTGCTCACCCAAACATCCTGCCCAACTCTTACTCTCAGCCCTAATCCTTCAGATGAAGTTCAGTGCATCATTAAGATAGGATCCTGGATGCACGACGGGTGGGAAATAGACTTCCAGCATAATGACTGGCTCATCTTGGACGAGTTTGAAAACTTAAACCCGAGGTATGTATTCTTGTTTCATCTTTTTAAAAAATACGGACTAAAACATATTTTAATAGATAGCAATTAATGTTATGTGTTAATCTGAGGAGTAATTATTATAATTGGACTGTGTGTGTAACAGCTAACTGCTAGTTGCTTTGCTCATTTTTCTAATGAGAAACTTAAATTCTATATTCACATTTTAAGTCTCTAATAGTAGTATATAATTAACCCTTATATATTATTAACAATATTCTACTTGAAGTAAAGAGACGAATTGTTGCGGTCAATTCTACAAGACTAATCCGTTCTGCCTTGACTTACGCTTCGAAGACTTGGACTACATCCATGAAGGTGGAAGGGATTTTAGGTGCAAATGCCTGAGAAGTGTTTTTGGAGGAAAATGGCATCTGATGTAGAAGATGCAACATGGAATTACACCGATTATTCAAAGAGCCAGATGTTCACTGGGAGTGTTACCCATGTAAATGACAATTGTATTCTAAAGGATGTTTTTCGGCTACACCGTATTACAGAAAGGGAAGACTTAGAATTCATTGGATAGATGCAGTAGAGGAGAATTGCTTTGTCCTTAAGACTAAGAATTTAGAACTTGGTCTGTGCCAGTAGAGGTGGTTGGAAACATCTGGTTCAGAGGACCTTGATCCTTCCTGAGCTATCGCACCATGGGTGATTATAATGTTATCACAATCATACAGGGCTGAATTTTTTTTTACCGGTACCGGTCCGTGGATCAAATGGAGACGGGCCGCCTAAAGAACCTTAAACTATTGCCATTTTATTTAAAGTGGTGCATTTCTCTCGGATTTATGCAACTTTCCACGGAAATCACTTTATATTCCACGTTAAATCACTTTTATTCATTTTTGGTGTAACTATATTTTATTCTGAAGGCATATTTAAATGTAACTAAATTAAAATTGTTAAATAAAAACAATCTAAAATATAAACAATCAACGTGTCCTACCCTCAGCGGGTAAAATTATCAAACGTTGACCGGTCTGCAGCGATAAAAGTTTGCGGAGCACTGCTTTGTACCATATGCATTTTAATTTTATTATTCTAATTTTATTACTTTTATTCATTTTCACGCATTCTCTCTAAAAGTACATGCAATAAAGTTCGTTTATATAATGGTTTGCCTTTACATTCTTAGAAAATATTTTGAAAAGATTATCTTTCATATATATTTTTCTCGATGCATAACTTAAACAATATTTTTTTCCAGCTGGGAACTTATTACCTCCAAAGCTAAAGTTATACGCAACGTGACATATTACGATTGTTGTCCAGAACCTTATTTAAGCATACATATCATTCTTCCAATGAAAAGGCGTCCTGTCCCTACGATAGAAGCTACCAGAGCAGCATGTATACTAGTCATGACTCTAACTCTCTCTATATTCTGGCTGCCACCGGATTCTTCCAAGAAAATTATCCTCGGAGGATTTCTCTTTTTTGCTCTCTGTGTCCTCTTGGTATACGTGGGACGTAGTATGAAATCGCCTGTTCTGACTCTTTCCGCAGGTAAAAAGATTTTCATAAGCGTATTTGAATAAGAAAAGTCTACTGTTATAATTACATTTAATCGTTTGGCTTCTTTAGCTAACCAATTAATTTTGTTCTCGAGAGTTTGAATAATTTAAATGCTAATTTGCTAAAAAATATTCTCATCCTTGTTAGAGTATGCATAGTTGGGAAATATTTATTTTTGATGAATGCATATAAAGAAAAAAACATTCAATTTAAACACAAAAATCCTTCACTATTTATAATTATACAGTAGAGTAAGTACTAACGAATACACTAATAATAGAAATTTTAAGTATTAAAGACAACGGCGTTATGAAAAACATTAAGGCTCCCCTACAAAGTCAGGTTTTGGGCCCCAAGTCGGATTTTACAAGGGTACTTGGCGTCGGCCCGGCTTTGCCCCACGATGCGGGGGGGTTGCGGGTCTGTACGTTATGCCACTGATTAAAGATTATAAAGCAAACTCTTTATGAATTTAACAGTTTCAAAAAAGCTGTTGTGTTAAAATTTACATAGGGATTATCAACATTAACTATACGCAAATATAACTTCTAACTATATTAACTATTAAGTTATTAACTGATTCAATATATTAACTATTACAACAAAATATATTTTTGATATCAAAGTGTTGACAAAAATATAAAATCCTAGTTAAATATTGAGATACCTATTTTGCATTATGTCCCTAATTTTCATACTTATCCATAAATTTATTTTCATCGTTAAATGTAACGAGACAAAAAAAATTTAAAATATGTATCTTAAAAATATTTTTTGCTAATATTATTTACCGACACTGTGAAAATCCAATCTCGAGTAAATGCGTTCGATATTAAATTTTCTGCAAAGTCAAATTCATAAATATTTTCAATCCATGCCATTGAATCTCGAATTGTAAATTTCATTAAACTTTAAAAACTCAGGATCGTCTTGAATGAAAGGATCATGAAAAACTTTAAAAACTATTAGGGTAAATCCAAAGTATTGTCTTTCCAATAAGCAATAAATGCTAAGACCGCGAAAATATTTTTAAGGACATGCATAAAATATTTAAACCATCAGAAGGATTTAGATGTTTTTCAATAAAGTAATTTTTAAAATATTTCTAAAAATGTTCGGAATATAATCACACGTGATAATTCGTTTCCCTTTTAAGATTAGAAAAACTTCAACTCGCGAATTTTTATTTTTTGGTGTTGTAAAATTAAACTTCAATCTGATGCAATAAGATTTAGTTACTTTAATCTTGTAGCTTTACAAAAAGTCTGTTTTTCTGTTGAAAATGAATAAATTTGAAATTTTTAGCAGAAACGCATTCGTTCAACAAAAGACAAAAATACTATCAATCTATTAAACAACCCAAAAATTATTCAATTCATCATTTTAAGAAAATGTCGGAACTTGCGTATTATACCGTCGACCAATTTCGTAAAGTCAAAAAAACATCGCCAAATACCGTGATTTGCAGCCAATATTGAAACCCTTCCCAAACATGTTCGAACATAATGATGACCGTGGTAGCCTAGAGTGATCACGGGACCGATGTGCCAAGAGTTCGAGCTTCAGATCCACTGAAAACCCTCTGTGCAGAGGGACTGATGCACGTTAAGTTTGTCGGGGCTCAAAGTTCTTTCTTTGGCGTGGTGTCCAGAGAGGGAATACCAGTTTATTTGTCGTCTTCGACCATTGTTCAAAATCGAGACCCGTCGCCAATAGCCCTCGTGTTGCTTTTTAGTGTGACGTTAATAAACAATCACTCATTCACAGACGGCATTTGGCGATATATTTTTTTGGTGAAATTGATCGACAGTGTAATATGTAAGTACCGATATGTTTCAAGGGAGAAATCACATTTTCTATCCCAATTTTAGGACTTATTCTCCATATCCCACAAAACCTGTAACCTGTAGGATATAACTTTAATTACGATCGATATAATTATCGAACTTTTCAGTAATGTAAACGAAAGCATATTGTGTTTAGAATAACCATTGAAATTAAGCACCATTAAACCTTTTTCATTACATTTCAGTATCATTCGTTCAAACTACTATGTACTTAGTAGTCCTGGCGCTTCTCATTCAAATCTTCATCGTCATCAAGATGGCGTCTTGTTCAGGACCATCTCGTCCACCGGCTGCAATAGTGCATTTCTTGACGGGACCTCTGGGAAAGTACACCTGCCTGAGATCACCTTTATCTGAAGACAAAGTATCTTTGGATCGCGTTCAACTTAAGGAAGATTCATCCACAATCGAATGTTTTACCGTCCGGGACGAGTGGAAACTTGTTGCATCGGGTCTTGACAGAGCTCTGTTCGTCATCATGGCGATTGTGATGATTGCTGTTCATCATTTGTAAGCTTCTCACTCGTCAGCTGTTTGTTGTACTTCGACTGATGGATTCTTCTTACAAAAGAATACTCTCTTTACCATTTGTTGACAAATTTAAATTATCTGTTTTGCAAGAATATCGTAAGAAGTATTTAAAACATAATTGTAAACTTCCAATTTGACATCTCATTTTTTTTAACTCAAAATATTTGAGAATATTAAACAGCTAGATCTATTTCAAAATGTAATTTTATTTAAAAAGCAAATTTTCATTAAAATCTTATTAAATTATTTTGTTTCTATTTTTAATTTATGTCCCTTTAACTCATTTCTATAGTGCACTATATGAAAGATCACTTTTTTTCATATTTTGATCTTTCACATATATTGTCCTTTTAAAGCGCACATTTTGTGTTTATCCCCTTATTCATCTTCCAAAATTTTTTCTTTAAAATATTATTCAAAATAACTTTTAAAAAAGAATTCGTTACTTGTGTATTGGCGTATTTGCGCCATGTGAATCGCACCATGATACCAAAACAACAAAATTTTTCTTGCATGTTTTATTTGAAAAAGAAACAATCGGACTTCGGAGGAAAATGGTGCAAATTTGGCTGCTGTGACTTTAATACCCAAATTTCTTCTTTAATAAATATAAAACTCAAATTAATTTGAATACATAAATTTCGATACATTTATTCATTATTCGTTTTTTAAAATATTAGAGTTTGTGAAAAATCCGCCAAAACTTCTATCCATGCTTAAAGAATCAAATGAAATTATTTTAAGTTAGATATTTTCTGGCAGGACTATTTTTCACCATTTTTTTTCCTTTTGAAGTTAAAGTTTATATTTGATTTATACACATTAAGTTTAAACTAATTTTTATCATTAAAATGCAGCCTTTAAAATTGTAACACATGCAACAATGTTAGAAATAGGAAACGCATATTTTTAGTTAAGAGTACGAAAGGTTAGATTTTTATCGGTAATTCTTTATTGTGGAAACGTAATTCCCCATTTACCCCAAAGTATTATGCAGAACTTACAGAATTAAGTATAAAACACATAATAAAAGGATAAAAAAAGAATATTTAAAGTTATGAAGGGTTTCAGATGTTTGCAATGAATTTACAAAAATAGTCAGAAGCACTTATGGAAATAAGTTGGTGGAAAATTTGGAGGCCAATTTATTTTAATGCCCATAAGTGCCAATCTTAGTATCTTACTCTGACAAACTTGGTACAATAATGAAGTACATGTTCAAAATTTTTCACACCACCAACACTACAGTAGCAGGAAGATGACGGAGCCAAGTTAAATCTATTCAAATAACTTTTAAAGTTACCATGACCAGTGAGAAATCGGGTTATTTTTGTTAGTAAAAAATGATAGCATTAGTAGTCTCTTATTAATGGATGGAAAAAAATTTCTTTGCTAAGCTCCCTTTATTTGAAATGATGCATTCTTGGTTCTAAGACACCACCATTCTTTCTCTCATAACCTTGTATAAAAGAATTTGTATCTGTATTTAACTAATCTTTTTTTACTATTTTTAATAACTATTACTCATACTTCTCTAATCTCTTCTCAAACTACAGAAAGTATTTTTGAGAGATTAATCAGTATTTTATAAGCAAACATTGAGACATTTTCCAAACCAGTACTAGGGATAGAATCTTTTGGTTCCTTCTCTTTTTCTCCTTTAGAGATTTTCATTTCTTGTTAGAACAATGCCTTAAATTATTTAACTTGGCATTTCTTATCTAAGCTTCTTAACTAATTACTATTGTTACTTGATGCAAAGTTGTGAAATTCGTGTTTAATGATAGCCCAATTGTTTTGCCTATTAGAAGAGTTTTTTTTTTCTTGTATTGTCCTTTCGAGCTGAGTTTGAATGAGATCTTTTTAAAAGCTGAGTTGCCTACTTTATTTTGGTGCCTGCTGACACAATTGTCTTGACCTATATTTTTGCTTATTTTTTACCTGTCCCAGTATTTTTCTTTTCTTTCTATCTCAAACGAAGATACAAAGCAGAGATAGTTACAATTTAGGTGAAAGACTATTGCCATTTCACTGTTTCCCAATCTTAAAAATGCGAGTGGAACATTAGCTTTTTTGTAAACAGATGGTATTTAAAAAAAACCTAGGAGCATTATATCATTTACAATCAGATCACAGTTCTCTTCAAATTTAACGGCGGAAAATGTTTTTTTTTAGTCCATTCTATTCTCAGACAGTTGCCAATAATCCTTGAGTAGTAACATAGATTGACAGAAATTCAAATCAACCAGTTTAGGGAACTAGATCATTAAAACTATTTACAAAGTTGTTTATCTACATGTTAAACATAGGTTTTTATCTAATGGAGAAAAATGTTATTTTTTGTGGTACTTTTTAAAATATGTACATTATAATTAAGGAAGTATCTAAAGTCTCTTCAATTAAAAGAATCCAATAAAATTCAATAAAGATAACAAGACCTACTTGATAGACTACTGTTGACAAACAACTTAATTTTGAATCGCAATCAAAAATGATAAAGGCTACATAGGAAGGGTTCCAAATTTATACGCGAGAATTTGTTTTCATAGCTCTGCTAGTAATTCAACATGCCACGATTTTTGTTGGAACGAATTTTGAGACATCAATTTTATTACATTTGTCCTCTAAACTACGAGTCATTCGAAAATAATACAGCATTTCTCATATCAAAAATCCTATATTTTGCAAAATAAGATATACATTAAAGATTTGAAATTCCGTACTTATATCCATCTTAGATTTGCTTAAAGAACTGTATATAATAAATACAAATATTGATACTTGTATACATATTATAATGTCGATTAATTTCGCTAAATCTAAAGACATTACGAAATAGTATGAGCAAATCAGATTGTGTTTTACAAATGCAGAAACAGTCTTCCACTATTGGCTGCGTACTGCAGCATTTTCATTTTGAGGTGGCATCTTTTGATTTTGAGGAATTTTTCAACGGTATAACTCGTACGTATACCCAAATATTTATCATTGATGTTTCATTTTAATCCCCCCTTCTTCATTAATCCCATTGATATACTTCTATAAACTCCAAATAAACTTTAAGCATAAATTAAAATTAAGTATTACTTAGAGAAAACTTTCTTTTGTTAGTGTTCTTTGCAAAAATGTCATAATCGTCAGACTGCTGATGTTCTATAATTTTACTTTAAATAACTTATAACACTAAAACCCTAGATCTTTTTACTTTCCTTAACTTTGATTTTATTGTTTAAATGGTCCGTTTTAAAAAACTGAAGAAATTGCAATTTAGAGAATAAATCCTCATATAATAGTACTGAGACATAGACTATCTCTACACTGGTGTTCAAAATTAAGAAAATTTTCAGATTTGGTCAATTATCTCTAAAATTACTGGACAGATTTTAATGAAGTTTGGTATGCACATACGCTGTTGATTCACTGGCATAGCTAGTCCCGAGAGAGCTCTGTATCAAAAATTCCTCGGAGGCCCTTTTTTGGGGGCATCTTAAAATTTTACGATTTTTTGCTCACACATGTTGGGGGTCCTATATCATTGATACAGCGGTAGCTACGCCCCAGGGTTGATACAATAGCAAAAAAAAAAAATAAACAACCATTCAATAATTATAATACACCTTCATGATCGCGCGTAACACTCATCGAAGTCGGAATGTATGAAACAACGGTTTCAAATTAGAACAAAAAAATGGGTTAATAGGGGGTCTGGTTTCCTGTTACAGATATACAGGCCTCACACCGTAGTTTTATACGGAAATAAGGGAGTTTGAGTTCCTGTGGCAACTTTTGTTCCACTCGTTCGGAAACGCTGTTTTCAGACTTTATTGGGGAATTAGGAATTGCGATTGCCCTCCCTGTAACATCTCTAGCATGCTCTATATCAGGGATGGTGAACCCATGGCACGCGACACAATATTTTGGGCACGCAACCGATCATTTATTATTATTACAAGAAACTACAAGTACTTCCCAAGCTTGAAAAAAATATCAAAGATTTAGGTATACATGAGAAACCAGACGAAAAAGAGAGTTATTGAAGAATTTATTTCTGTAACTGATTCTCTCTTTAATCAAGAAATTTTTAGCAAGATTTCCTCAGTTCAAAAAGTCATCGTAAACGCTCAAGTTTATTTTATGCCCTAATGTGACTTCATTTGACAAACTAAACTTGTTTCAATTTGACTGGTTGGAAATTGAAGAATCTGAAATGCAACTGATTGATTTCCAGTCTAATATTCTTCTGTATTTCCAGTAAGTGTGGTTACAAAAATGTATTGAAACGAGGGAAAAATTGGAATGAATTGAAACAGAAAGATTAACGAAATTTCGGGAGCTTGGAGTTTGATTACAAGCACATTTACTGTTTGAAAAAGCTGGTCCATGCTATTGTAACCATATTTTCATCTACCTATGCTTGCGCGTCATTATTTTCCGAGATGAATAACATTAAAAACTCGCTTAGAAACCGTTTGGCAGATGACTCCAATTCAACATACATTTTGTGCTTTAAGTAACATCTTGCAATCCTAATACAAGTTATTTATCATTTAATCTGCAACAACAGATGTTACTTTATAATTTGAATTGCATGTATAACTAAAACATTTACTACCATATAGAGCAAAATGTATTTTTTTCGTAGTAAATACAGAATTTACTACGAACCTCCTTATACATTTCTTTAGAAAAAATGGCCCGTTGATCCAAAAAGGTTTACCATTCCTGATCTATAGGATTGATGCCTGGAGATCTGGATGGCAAGTTCAGCTGGAGAGTATCCTCACTTTCCAAAAATTCATCGACCAGATGAACTCCATGTGGCCTTGCGTTGTCATCTATCAAAATAAAATCAGGGCCAACTGCAACCCTGAAAAGGCAAACATAGGGATTCAAGACTTAATCTCTATACCTCACAGAGTCCCAGTGCCTCTTTGAAAGACATGGAGATGTATGCGGCCATCCAACGTGATTCCTGCCTAGACCATCAATCCTCCACTGCCAAGTGGTGGACTTCTTGGACATTGTAAGGCATGTAGGGGATTCCTGAGTCCTCACCATGTGAAAGTACGACGAGAATCACTGGTTAGGCAGAACTGAGACTCGTCAGTGAAGAGAACGGCCATCCATTGATCCATGCTCCAATCTCTGTGCTATTTTAAACGGACGCTCCTGTTTGTAGAATTGAGCGGGACTTGCAAACTTCTCGCTCATGAAGTCTTCTGGAAACAGTTATCCTTGAAACTCGGGTTCTTGTAGCTTCGTATAACTCACAAGAGAGCTCAGAAGTTGTTGTATCCTTGTTATACTTTTCTATAGCAGACAAATAGACAAATGGTGATCTTCTCATGCAGTCATGGCTCTTCGACGATCTTGCTCAGGCTTTCTCTCGACGGATCAGATATTTTGAACCTGTTTCCATAAGTTGAATACGACGCTGGACGTTAAATTGAATTCTCTACAAACCTGGATTTGAGACTGGCCTGCATCTAGCCTACTCATAATTTGCTATCTCATTCCATCACCTAAACATTGGTGGTTGTTTATTTTTATTGTTTGAATTTTAATTTAACAGATAAATATGCTAAAAACATGAAGAAATTGGGAGAAACGTGCTAGTGAACAAAATGCGGATTTTGGCATGCTCGCTCATTAATCATGTTCCTCCACAAGCTCCGCGGGCTGCGGTAGCCCAGTGGTTAAGGTATCGGACCATGACAGGCATGTCATGAGTTCGAGCTCAATACCACTAAAGACCCGCCGTGTAGGGCAGCGATGCACGTTAAATCTGTCGAGAGCTGAAATGTCCTCCCGTTGGTGTGGTGTGGTAGTTAGGAGAGGGGGTGCCAGCTCAGGTGTCGTCCACGTCACTTGACCATGGTTCAAAATTACGTGGTCCGTCGCCAAAAGCCCTCGTGTAGCTGAACAGTGCGACGTTAATATTCACTCAAACTCAAACCACAAGCTCCGCTCACATACACATATAGGCTTAAGTATCGACGCACAATATTTGCATCTTTGTTTTGAAGTAGTATTTTACATTTCGTTCAATTCCTTTCATGAAATTTTTTTGGTTGGGTTGTCGTATCTGCCACTGATCCCGCCAAATCAATAAAGGGTCAAAATCGCCAAATCGTAGATTTGCTACACCAAAACATAACCTGCAAAAACGAGCCAAATCGGCGATTTTTCGAAATTTGGCGGACCAGTGGCCGATTCAACAATTTGACCAATTCTTTTAATTTTGAACACATCAGTGTATTTAACTCAAAGATTATTTCACTTTTTTTTGTATTTAATGGATTTTTTAAATATTATATCGTACGTTAATTTTGTTTGAGCATATTGTGTTTAGATTAAAATGTTTATAAGATCAATATACAGTTAATATCTTTATTAGGGATTTAGAGCAACAAAGGAGGCTATTATCCCAGAGATCAATATAAAAAGACTAAATGAACTTTTATTTCTTAATAAGCAAAAGTACGAGTACTTTTTATTAGTCATAACTCTTGGCCTTTTTTAATTTATTTTTTCATTTTTAACATAATAAAAATTCAGTGAAAATATTTTTTTTTCAAATTGTCTAAATTCACATTTTTTATCACGTTAACGATTTTGAAAGTAGGTTTTAAATACCGTATTACACGTTGCATGATATGTTTTAGATTTTTTTCAACGTGAGCGGATGTAATGGTTTATTATATTGTTAATTTTATTTAGTAAACGATTGTTTCTTATGTTTGAAATTTGGAAGCTTTATGCATTTATATATATGTAATGTTATTTAGATAAACGGAGAATTCTCTCTTTTTATCTTGCCTTTGAAGACGTATCGATTTTTGTAAATCTTATTTTATACTGAAGTAAACAATTTCACAGGCCAATGGATAAAAAATATAAAAATCGGTATTTTGAAAGGTGTAGTACACCAAACTCTTTAAAACAGATTTTGTCAACACTTTTATCAAGCCAATGGATGCAAAAATGTGATTCAGAGGAAATGTCGTCATCCAGTAGTGGACTCGAAAGCTCAGGAAACGTGTCTGAATCTCATCAAAATAATTGCCGTCACATTTTGACTCATGAATACAAAGAAAAAACGTATCAAAAAGGAATATTTCAAATTGCTATGATCGAGAAAAATCTGATCGCAAAGAATTAATTCAACAACTTTATTCCCCCTGTCTAAAAGAATTGGAAGAACCTTCATCCGATAACCCACGAAGTTCAACTCCAATGCATTCTTCAAAAATACTTTCATCGTATTCGTATTTAAAACAAGACGATTTACCAAACATAAATGATGATCATTCAATTCATATCAGTTATCCAAATTTATCTAAGCTAGAGTTTGCTAAATCATCTAAGGATATTTTCAACACCAATTTTGATTTTTTGTCCGAGATAAATCACTCACAAAATCTCGAATCTGAGAATTGTTCTTCGAGAAAAGTGAAATATAAATCTAAAAATAGCTCGACTTTTTCCGCATATTTAAATAAAAGTGAAGTAGTATCTAACACAGCGGAAATTAAACAGCCTTCTCTTTCAAAACTAATAACAGATCAGTATTTATTAGAGAAAAAACATCAAAAGAAGCTTAATTACTCAGAATCTAATTCCCTTTCATCAAGTTTACCAGAGAGATATTCCACGTCACATTCGTCCGAGGAAGAGCAATATCCCTATGTAAATGATTCGAATGTTAATAAGTCTTTGTGTTCATCTCTTGAACTTTCTAATGTCAATTTTGCTTCTTTCCAAAACGATCTAGATTATGAAAGTAATTACAGTAATACCGATAATGATATATGTGAAGAACTGGTTAATATTCTGAATAGTAGAATTTCGCTTGGTAATCATAAAGAATTTAATTCAACTCAGCAACGAGAATCCCGAACACCTCTTACGATGAGGAACAACTGTGATGAAATTATTTTCGGTGATGTTTCTAGTAAGAATTGTTCTTTAATTTCCAATAGCTTTTCTACAAATAAACTCAGTGCTGAATCATACGATTCTGATACAGAATTTAAAAACTTTTCGAAACTGATAGATGGATCAAATGGTGACAAAGCATATTTTGATGCATCTAAAAAGTATAAGAATTCGAATGATTTTCCAAAGACAACTTTACGAAAAAGTGGAATTCGGAATTTAAATGAGTCTGACTCACATATTAAGGAAAATATCGAGTATACTTATCAATCCGTGAACAGTTACAAACCTGTGAATGTTGATAACTATTTCAATGGTGAAAATGTATCCAATACCGCCAGAAAATTTTCCATGGAGGAAAAGGAGAAACCTTTGACTGAATATAATTCGGGAATTATAAAAACTTCGAATTCTGGAAGCTATAGTCCAGTAAATTTTATCATACGGCAAACTGCAAAAAATCAATGGGTATGTCATTCTCAAATAAATTAAATAAATTCTTAGATTTACATGAATCTGATTTAAGCTTAGTACAGTCTAAGTTACCTCCAAATCATATGAATAACGATATCGAACTTTTATATCAGAATTACAAAGAGCCATGTAATGTTACAAACGAAATATTGCAAAGCAAAGAGAAACACCCGGAAAAAATTTGGAAAAATAGTTCAAGAGAAATATCGCCTTTAACTTCTGAGATGTTAACGAAAAAACGTTTTGAATCTCAAATAACACCTAGAAAAACCGTTCTTAGAGATCAAGCCATTATGCTTAAAGCTGAGTTAGATATAAAATCTGGATTATTTGGAGACTTGAATTTGGAATCCATTACACGTAAACGATACTTTGAGGGAAATCCTAATTATAACATTCTGCCCTATGGGATTGACAAACTGAGATTAAATTCTAGTAGCAACATCAAAATATTTTTGCCGAGTGATATTAAAGTCTGTGTAAATTCTAAATGGTTCAGTGCAAAAGTTGATTCTCGTCGTACTATGTGCGTCTCTGAAATTCTAAATTCAGATACAAAATATTCGAAGGAAACAGAATCTGATTGTAATAGATTTAATATTTCAAGTCTTCAAAAACGTTCGAAGGAGGTGAAGAGGATATCTTGTAGTAAAAGCAATATTTTTACTTCAAATAAAGTAGAATGTAATTCACAATTGTCCAGTGAGAAATGCTTCTTGGAAGGATCGTACTGCAATAACGCTTTGAATGATCAAATAAGAACTATTGAAATGAAAAATATTCCAAAGGAAAGCTTAGATAATATCGAATTCCATCGATCTCATGTTTATTCGCGTAATTCATTAAAAATAAATTTAGAAGATCTTAATAACTCATCAGAATCATCCGAAACAGACACCTCAGTGACATCTAGTTCCAATTTCAGGGTTGGAGCTTTTCAAAAAGATTCCAAGAGCACATCAAAAAGGGAAAATAAATTTCTTCCTGTACAAGAACTGTTTGAAGTCGAAAAAACAATTGCAAAAGCCGTCGTTCAAGCATTAACGGATATCGGTACAAATCGCGGTCTTCAACAGTCACGAATTGTAAAATATATAAGACAACATAAATTAGCTAAGATTCATTCAAAATTTAATCAAGAAATTCAAAAGTTTTTAAAACTATCCACTGAAGTTGGAATCCTGAAGAAAAATGGTTCTAAATATTTACTGTCTTGCCAAGGAGCATTTCCTCATTCTAAAAAGAAGAAGCTATCAAAACTAATTGATTCAAAAGCGTCTAAAAAAAGTACTTCAGAAGTAAGGAATCCTGTTTCTACAAGAACTAAAGCACTTCAAAAAAATGTATCCAATGCACCAAAACATAGTCCTTTACTTTTAAGAAGCAGGAAGGGATCTTTAGCTGGTTACAAAACTGAAGTTATCAATAGATCACCAATGATTTACAAAAGATTGAGGTCAAGAGTCGTTATGATACGAAAAAACGTTTAATTTATTTATTTTTAGTCCCTTGTAAAAATTTGCTTTTTAAAAATGCATATATATATTTCTGTGCCATTTTAGGAATATTTTAGTTATTTGCATCGCTGCACTTACTTGGAATGAATTTATCGACTGTTTAATTTGGGACTTAAAAATGAATTTGCTGCCAAAAATTCCAGTCATTGCGACGTTAAAATACCATTTTAAAGAATTAAAAGAAAATGCTTCCCACGATACTTCATAAGAGAAAAAATCTGTTGAAGTTCGGTAAGTCGCCAAAATTGGCACTGTTCCTATCTTCAGCCAATTTGTGTCTAACATACTGTTGTTTGTTAATAAAATTAAATTGTGATTTGATTGAAAGCAAAACCCCCTGGATTTTTGATATTACAATTAACTGCACAAATCAAATTCTTTTCGACAAAGAAACGACAATAGAGGATGCAAGTATACAGGTTTTAAAATGTAAATTTATTAAAAAATAAATATTATTAATAATAATTCTGCAGCGTAATTGAATCAGGATTCAAGAATAGCTATGAAAATGAACAAATATATATTATTTGCTTAATGTTGACGCCATATAAATGATTTTCCATGTCTTCTACATTTTAAATCTTGCATTTCTTTTTCGTGTGCTTTTCCATGTTTTTTACTTCTAGGATCTTTGTGACTTATTAAATAAAGGTAACTACTAAGGTTTCCAATAACAATGTGTTTCCGTTTATTTATTTTTTTTGTAAAATAAGGTACTTACGTATTAGCGTCTTCACCACAACCAAACTGCCGCCATGCGAATCGCGCCATTTTCCACCAAAATCTCTCTGGCATTGTTTTTTTTTTTTCACATATAAAACAGGTTAGAATCTTCATTGTTTTGATATCAAGACACGATTCACGTGGCGCCAATTTTGCTGCGGTGACGCTAATAAGTATCTATCTTAAAACAAGCAATATAAAAAAAATTAAGTCACTTAGATCAACAAAGAAAAATTTTTATTTTAGCTACTTTTTATTAAATAGTTACAATTAATATAAATTATGTATATACATATGAGACAAAATCACAACATTAAGTGGTAAGTAATTCTTATTAATTATCATTAAAGTATCGTATTGCCATCGAAAACAATTGTGTCTATAAAATTTCAGTTCAACTGAATGTTTTAAAACGCGAGAAAAAAAAACTTTTCAAGTTTTGACACAAGCCGCCAAAAGGGCCGTTAAGTCGCCAAAAATGATGCCAACGTGGCTGTGTATTTGCAATTCTTTAAATAATTAGTTTTAATCAATTAATTTTTATC
The DNA here is from genome assembly GCA_019973955.1 of Trichonephila inaurata madagascariensis. Lineage (NCBI taxonomy): Eukaryota > Metazoa > Arthropoda > Arachnida > Araneae > Nephilidae > Trichonephila > Trichonephila inaurata. The sequence goes on from BMAV01005923.1 coordinate 241,029, forward strand.
AATTATAATTTAATTATAGCATTGTCATCCAAAATAATCATGTATATAAAATTTCAGCTCAATTGAGCGCTTTAAAATGTATTTTATTAACGATTGAAAGTTCCACCAAGATAAATAAATATAGAGAGAGTGCGAGTTAATAGTATGAATTGAAAAAAGTAATCAGTTAACAAATAAAATGAATTATTTACATAAACAATAAGTTGACATTACTTAGTAACCTTATATTAAGTTAAAATAATTTGGAAAATAAAAAATAAAATGGCAACAGGTATTAAGTAAAAATCAATATAATGCCTTTATTACTCACCAAATAAGGCAATATCAAGTTTATTTTAGATATATATTTAGAAGCAAAAAAATGTAAGAATTGTGTTACGATAGTATATGCAACTCAGTTAGAAATTTTTTAAACTTTATATTTGAAGAAATCTGAGCTCTTTAATTCCCATGTGTATTATATTTCATCAAAAAAATATTTTGAAAATGACAAAAAAATTTATTAAAGTTATTTAAGTTCTTGTTTTAGTTTTAAGGATAACTAAAAAAAATATGTTATTTGAGATGCCATTTATTAATTTTATAAACTAAGACAATCTTAGAATTCAATACTTTCGTTATTTTTTATGTAGTACTAGAAAAATCTAAAATGGATTGCAAAAATGATAGATCATTTCTAATCAGAACGAATAAAACAGTTTTTTTTTTCTTTGCATTTTTTTTATACAAAAAAAAATTATTTTAATCATAAGTAAAAAAAACTAAAGTTTCAACTAAAGTGTTTTAAATAAAAAGAAAAATATATTACTAACAATTTAAATCAGAAAATAACTGAATCGAACAATACTTTATTACACTAGAAGACAACTTGAAAACAATATTGAAAAAGATTTATACAACATACCTAATTCTTTAACCTGTATTTCATAAATGCTTTTTATTGTGCTTTCAGCATAGCAATTGAGAAAATTCTCAAGAAAAATTCCAATTCAACCATAGTAACTATGTTTTATTTCTTTTTTTCATGTTTCCCATATTCGATAAAAAAATGTGCGATTGAAAACATTAAAGGGGAAAAGTTCTATGTAAATGGAGCAGAAAAAGCAATCCCAAATTTTAAGAAAAAATTATGTTATTTAATTTGAAGAATTATTTATTCACACTTATATAAAAGTTTAGGTAATACTTATCAACATTAACTAGATTTGATAAGCACTTTCTCTCTTTTCATATTACATTCATAACCGAAAATCCACTGGCAGAAAAAAGATTCAGCAGTATTTTTTCTTAAACGAATTCTAAACTCATTTTCTACATTTTTTCAGCAAGCCGCTTTCATTTTAAAAGCAAAACCGGTTAAAGAGGAGCATTTTTATGAAGTAAAGAAATATACAATATGCTCGTTTATTTTCTTAAAAAAGCATATGTTTATACCAGACGTTTTGCGTATATATCTTAAGAATTACGTAACTCTAGTTGTTTGGCACCAGTCCCATTTTTAAGAAATCAACAAACACGAAGAAAGCAGATTTCGCGTCTTCTTTCTCTCATCTTTCGTAATATTTGTGAACTATTTCTTTTTTTCCAAAAAAAAAAAGAAAAAAAATGCGCATTTTGGTTTTTGCTTTCATAAGGAACTTCAGAAAAATCTGAGATTTAGAAGTGCATCACACGATAAACTTAAAGATATGTAATAAACTTTTTTTACCAAGAAGTTTATTTAACTGCAATATCGTCTGAAAATAAAATAATCAAAACTAATTATGCGCAAAATTCGGTATTTTATTCAAATTGAATATTAAAATGAAGGAACAATTGAAGGGAACTGAGAGAGAGAAATACTTATCAAAAATTCTTTTACATTCTTCGAATGAAAAATAATGCATCGTATACTGGACTCTCAATAGTGAAGAACGAATCAGAATCATAACTTCTTAAAATTTACATTTTTTCGTTATGTTAGAGCAAAATAATTATAAAAGATATCTCAATTTTTCTAGGCAAAAAAAAAGACAAATTCTTATTTTTCTTTTTTTGCTTCTGTTAATCAGCATATTGCTTTATTTTTTTGGATTTTCTTAATATCGATTTAAACTTTACTCAAAGCATTAAATTTGTCTTAAAACAATTGTTTTCTTGATTTTCATCTGTTGCAACTAGTCTCAGAATATTTATTAATCAGTATTTGTTGTAAGAAACCGTATTAATAGCTGGTAAGAATTACCTTAATGTTTTGTAATCAGATGCTTATTTTGTTTATTAAAAATAATTTTTTTTTGTACAATATGTCAATGCGACATAACAAGAACAAATTATCATATGCATATAAACACAAAGAATTTTTAATCGCATCGAACAACAATAGTTAAATAGCCTTGAATAATATAACTAATACATATGCGTCTTGCCCCTAATTTTTTTATATTCGTCAAAAACATTTATCGTTTTAAAGTTATTTATATTAAACAATTTTGCAGGCAGAAAATTGATGGATTTTTCATGAGGGGAAATCTGTTAATTTTAGGTTTTTCCGGGAATAGGTTGGGAAGGTGTTTTTCCAAACGAATAAATGGATAATTTTCAGGTTTTAAGTGTCATTTAGATTATGAAAAGGGCCCGGGTTTTTTAAAAAGGGTTATTTTAAAAAAAAATTTTTTAAATTACAATATTTTGAAAAAATTAATTTGGGAATTTTTTTTTTTCGAAATGTTCTTTTTTTTGTGAAAAATCTTCTATTATTATAATATTTTTTGCCTGTAAAAACCCCAGCCCTTTCTCTACAGAGGCCCAATTTTAAATTTTTTGAAATATATAACTTAGAAGGGGTTTATCCATGTTTTACGGCAACAGAGGAGAGAAATTTTTAAGAAAAAACGCCGATAATTATTTCAAATTTTTGTAACTTAAAAAATAATGTGAATTTTTCAAAATAAATATTTGGGAGCCTCGGAAAAAAGGGGGCCGGGTTATATACAGGAAAAAATTATTATAATAGAAATATTTCAAAAAGGGGGAAAATTTTTGAAAAGTTTATTGTTAATTTTTGCAAAATATTGTATTTAAAAAATTTATTTCTCAAAATGTCCTTAAAACAATTGTAAAATATTTTTCCCAAGTGACACTAAATATCATGAAAATTACCCCATTTATACGTTTTTTTAAAATCCGGCCCGAACGTATTTTGGATACCTTAACCCTAAACTCAAAAGGGAAAACTGAAACACATTAAATTAGTTCAAAATATATATATATTTTATTGTTTACTCTTTGGGCGAAAAAATTTCCCCCTTTTAGAACAGAAAACCCATTTTTTCCCGGTTTTGGACATGAATTATTTCTATCGTTGTGGCATCACGTTAAAAGCAAAAAATTATTTGAACTATGTGGTGTAATTAATAATTCTAACCAATATGTTTCCCCAAACCGTTTTAAATTTTAAACAAAATTCGTAAAATTAAGCTTTTTTGAATTTTTTTGGAACTGCAGAAAAAATTTTAAGAAAATTAACCCAAAGGTTTTTTAAACTTTCGATTGCCGGGGCCCTTCTTTATGTATAAAATTGACATCGGACCCCAAGTTTTTAAAACGATCCCCCTCTGACTCCAAAAAAATTTGGTTTTAAAAAGGTTCCTTAAAAACCCTAAAACTATCTTTGTACTTAAAAAAAACTTTTTTTAACTTTTTTTTTCCATTAAGAAAACAATAAACATCTAATTACATATATTACAAAATACTAATTACAAATAATTAAATAATTAATGTAATTTAAATTTAAAAATTTTTTAAAGGAGAAGGATAGTACTGCTTTTCTCTTACAAGTGCTATTATACCAGGTGCAATATTTGAAATCTGCAATATCAATTCCGGTTTTGTTCTTTCCAGAAGGTTTCAGTTTTTATTTTAAAATAAAGAAGAGCTCATTTAGAAAATCAAGATGAATTCAATCGTTATCGTATTGGCTCACTATGAATTCAGTTCTTAATTTTTGCACATGTGTTTCTACTATTTTTTGAAATTATTATTTTGTAGTTATGGATATGTAGCTGCAAACAATAAAAAAAACTGAATTAATATTTTTGATTGAAATACATGTTTTATTAGTGTTTCAATAAAAATTTAGTGATCTAGTCTAGGATAGCGCATCTTTCAATTTTTTTTCCCCAATCTTTTAAAAATTTGTAAAAGAGAGACCCTTTGTGGGCCCCGGGGCCCGAATTCTTTTTGAACCGCTGATTTAAAGCATTAATAAATTGGGAATAAAAATAATATGAACAAAAACCAGATAACCCCTCCTTGAATTTTTCCTCGAAACAACAGTGGAAATTATCTTTTTAATCCCGGGGAAAGATGTTTTTTATATTTTTTTTCAAAAAACAAAACCCGGGGGTTTTTTGTGACAAACCTCGTAATTTTGATGCATGGTCAAATAAGGAAGACGACTCCTTATATGATGACCTGTATCAATATATCTACGAATTTGTTGATGAGTGGTATTTCTCTTCAATGGTCACCGTAAGGGTGAACCAAAAGGGAAAAAAACTCCCCCAATGGGGTTTTTTTTAAAAGTAATTGTGTTTTAAAAAAATCACCCAAAAGGGAGCGATACCCAACCTGCGGCCCTCCCAGCCTTTTTAGTGGCCCGGTCGGGGGCCCCTTGCTCTGGGAAATTTTTTTTTTTAAGAACAATGTATTAAAAAATTTGGGGGGAAATTTTTTTCAAAAATCAAAATATATTGATTTTTTTTTTTCTGTCGATGTCTTTCGGTTTGGGAAAATTTTTTTTTATTTTTCTATTTGTAAAGATTACGGCGAGTTATAACAGACAACGTGGTGTAGCGAATATTTTATGGGTGGAACCAATTTTTAACAATCTTTCATACCTTACAAGCAAAAATATTCGAACGTTTTAGTTGACTGTTTAGTAGAGAAAACCAACATGGATCAATACTTGTTTGATTTGTCACAGAAGTATTGTATTTAAAAAATACCAATAAACAGGAATTACATGCACATTAAATGACACTTTTCATCCAAGATCTCTTTCAAGAGGTGATAAATAGGTTTTATATTGAATATCCTTTTTGAAACAAAAACAAAGTGTTTTGTCAGTGGTAAAGTCACAACTGTAAAACAGACATCCTATGAAGTTTGTTATATTATTGGTAATCATATGAAACCCCCCGTTTACTGCGAAAATTGTAAAGGAGTATTTCTTAAATTCTTTTAATTTAGTGACAAAAATCAAAAATATAAAAAATAATAATTAAAAGCGAAACAGGAGTTATGATATTTTGATCAATTTTCCACATTTTAAGTTTCCAATGTTATCTTGGTCCCTAAAAATATTTCTCCCCTTTCCTATGACCTCATATTGTGGTCCGCGTGATATAGATAACATATGTATGCGGCCCGCGTGAGATGGTTGACATATGTATTCGACCCTGCAGAAAAAAAGGTTGAGTACCCCTGATCTAAGGTTAATATTCCTTATTTATTTAATGAAAGAAGCAATAAAATCCCAGACTAAAATCTTGATTCTTAGGAAACTGAAATCAAACATCAGCCTATCAATCCTTTTACTTTCCAAAGTTATGGGTTTTGTGGTATGGAACTCCATCATCAACACATATGAGTATATTATGTACTGGCTTAAGATTTCATTGAAACAGTTTACAAACCAAAATTCAATGTATCCGTTGACTTTAGCACACACGTTTGTTTTTTCTGTAGGTGTTAAAGATATATTTACTGAACTTGATCGTTCTTCTTCTTCATGGGGGGAAGTTTTACGGCGATTCAGCTTTAACCCAGTTGTGGAGTCCATAAAGATAAACGGAAAAAGAAATCAGGAAAAAGAAAAATATGTTTTACTCTCAAAAACTACGGAAGCCGTTGGAGAATGACGTACATTTCCAGTGAAGAATGATGGCTACAAGATAAACTTTTTTCACCACTTTTTAACTTCAGAAAGACGCAGTTAGCTTTAAAAACTGTTATGTTAACGCGATCAATTTGAAGTAAAAACCGCATTAATTAAAATGTAGAAAAGTTGGAAATATATAAGCTTAATCTTGAAGAAAAAGAGTTCTTACATTTTAATTTATATATTTAAATAAATAATTGGTAACAAAAATTATGTAGTTTGTATACAATTTTCAAATTATTTCTTTTCTTTTTTAGCATTAAATAAGTTTTCAAACATATTTCTCTGATTATTTAATAAGTTTGTTTGTTTATAAAAAGAACATTTACTGAGATTAGTATTAATGTGGTTGTACTGCTCAAACATTCTACGATATTATTAAATTGTGATATGTTTATACTATCTTAAAAACATCCTTTAAAAATTATGTAATTTATACCAATATTAACTTCTATTTTATCTTTCAGTAACATTTCAAGAAAATACTTTTAATTATACAATGTTAAATTAAATTTTATTCTCTTACCTTTTCTCATTAAAAATTTATTTTAAATGAATTACCTTAAGTTAATGAGGTTATATCTTAAAAAGAAAATTTGATGGTTATACATATGTATCTCAGAACAAAGATCGTCAACCGGTAGTCCTTGAAAATGTTTTGATGGTCTCCAGAAAAACTGGGATATCATTTATATTTTTATAAAGATTCAGTTTCAAAAATGGCGATTAAGAAAATGGGTTATGTGATATGGATTATACTTTCAAAAGTAGTTAGCTACTACTTTTAGCGAAATTCTCTCTGACTTAAGCGACTTTTTAGCTACTTTTACAAGTTTATCAAGTTACATTTGAAAAAGAGAGTTGGCAACCATGACACTAATTTGTTGATATTGAGTTGCCGATTTGTTCTTGCTTTTCGTGAAGTTCTCTTTCAGTGATATGGAAATGTAAATAAAGACTTAAAAAAAGGAATGGCACAATATAGTTATAGAAAACCACCATATAGTGGTAAACCATATTAATGGTCTACCAAATATAAAATTATACTTTTAGTGGTCCATGAAGTTCTAAAAGCTGGTAACGACTGTCATAAAATGATAGAAATACAACCATTTAAATCTGAGCTCCAATTTGATATCTCTGAATGGAATAGTATTGTTTCGAGATTTTCTTTGTAGTGCTGGGAACATTTCAAGCAATTAAACTCAAATTTTATGTGATGTAATAAATATTTCATATAGCTATGTAGTTATTCGTTTAGTCTAAATTATCACACAGTTAACTGAAATAAAATAAGTATTAAAATGAAAAATATGTATAGATACATATGAGCGTCATTTTTTCAGCAGCACATAAACCAACTAATAATCTGTATCAAATTGACGAAGTAATCATTAAGAGCGATTAAATTTTCAGATAATAATCAAATAAAAGACTTTTTTACTCGATTTATAAAGAGCACAACTCAAAAACATTTTTACTGAGCTTTGATATTTGATTTAAATTCTTATACTCTCGGCATATTTCATTTCAGCTAATCAGTATATAATAATTAATTCAAAATTTTAGTGTTTCTTATACTTTTCGGACGGAAGAGAACTAATGTAAGTGATATTTTGAAAGTACTATCCAAATGGGGAAAAACAATTTAAGGTATCCGACTACGTTCGGAACCGTGATTTTAAAAAAGCGCATAAATGGATAATTTTCATGATATTTAGTGTCACTCAGTTTAGAGAATACATGTATAAAATTGTTTTAAGGACATTTTGACAAAAAAAATTATTTAAATACATTATTTTGGAAAAAAATTAGCTTAGAATAATCTTTTTTCAAAATGTTCTCCTTTTATAAAAAAATACTTCTAAAATAATAATATTTTGCATGTATATAGCTCAAACCTCTCTACAGAGGCTCAACTAGAATTTTTGAAAAATTCATATTATTTTCAGAGTTACCACCCATTGAAATAATTATTGGCGTTTTTTTTCTTAAAATTGCTCCCCTCTGTTGTCGTAAAATATGGATAAACCCACTTCAAGTTATATATTTCAAAAGTTCTAGTTGACCTCTGTACAGGGTCGGGAGGCTATATGCAGGGAAAATATTATTATAATAGAACCATTTTTCACAAAAGGAGCATTTTTTAAAAAGATATTGGTATTTTGCAAAAATATTGTATTTAAATAATTTTTCAAAATGTCCAAAAAATTTTATCATGCATTTAATCAAGTAACACTAAATATCATGAAAATTATCCATTTATTTTTGCAAAATCACGGTTCCGAAAGAGTAGTCGGATACCTTAAAGTTAACTTTACTTTTCTAGAAAAGCTGTAGAAGTATTTGTTTCATCGTAAAACTCACAATATACAATCTTAAATAATCCTAAAACGTTCTTCGTTCCGAAATCGAACGAAACAATAATTTTAAACTCCAAAAATCTGGAACTTAACATGCTTTGAAAAATGTATTTAGGTTATGAGATATTTGGGAAATATTTATCTAGTTTTTGAGCATGAAAACTTCATAAATATTTTGTGTGTCACAGGTATGTATGTTGTTCTACCGTAGTTTGGCATATTACATAGAATCAAGTTTACATAGGAATCTAAATGTGGCTGTAGAAATTTGATTCTTTAGACAGCATCGTCATCAACAGTTGGCTCTGGGCCTTGTACTCAGTGGTACATGGCAGAGAGTGGGTGAAAAGGATTACGAAAGAGACTCGTAGATGAGGAATGAAGAATTTATTATTGCACTCTTGATATTTCGGCTTTGACAGCGGCCGCCTTGATAGAAACATGAGAATACCTGCACTCTGTGTGTGTCTCAAGGATATCAAATGAAAACTAGTATTTGTACAAACACGTTATTAGGGAATCTGACTATTACTGAGATAAGAATATATCACTTAATTTGTTTCGTCTTCATATTCTTAATTTTAAATTAATTTAAGTCGCTTTTAGTTTAGCGACTTTGAATAAAGTATGTTACTGACAAGTAAGGCATAGAGGTAATTCCGGTCCTTCAAATCATGAAACATTTCTAACTTATAGATAATCTTTTCTGTGAATTCGAATAATCTTTCCTCAGAGTGCTTAACAATTTTGTGTTATAACTGTACTTATTACACTACATAGCAAGTTATTTATAATATTGTAAGCTGTGAGAGGTAATATAATATGTTACCCCACAGTAATATATGCTCCGTCATAACGGCATTCATAATATAATTTTGGCAATTTCCAACGGCATATGTCTGTTATAGTACTCTCAGATGTTTAAAACAAGAAATATTAAAAAAAAATTTTTTTTTAATCAATTCATACTTAGGTAAAAAAAAATTATTTTAGTTACTTTTTTAAAAAGTACAATTAATATAAATATACAAATACATATGACAGAATCGCATTAAGTGTCAAAAAAAGTTTTCTCCCATATAAAACTAAAACTAATTAATTAAATTTAATTAATGTATTAATATTTGAAAAAACTGTATTAACACCAAGTATTAACCAAACTGTATTAACACCTACTATAAGTTTAAAAAATTGTATTTGAACTACAGTGGATAAATAAAAAGTATTTTATTAACGATTGAAAATTTCAACAAGATATATAAATTTATATAGGGAGAGTGCGAACTAAAATAATAGGAATTAAAAAAGCAATTCGAAATTCTAGATAATTTAGAAAGCTGTAAATGATTAGAGCGAAAAAGATTTGGTGGAATGGTTAATTACCGAAAAATAAGTTTCTGAAATTTAAAAGTCTTTTTCATTTATATGCTCACTTTTTTCAAATGATTTTTATTAATTATTTACTGTAGCTCTTTTTTTTTATTTAATTTCAATTTATTGTGTTTTGTTTCCCATCAAATTACTTTCAATGCCTAGGAAATAAATGGATGAAGTCTCAAACTTCATTTTCTTTTGCTCTGTATCGTGTTACTTCTTAAATTTCCTTGAACAAATAGAATTTAAACCATAAATAAATCAAAACTATCCCCTTAGGAACACTCATTTGCCCTATTTTTAACTATTTTCTTGTAACAATATTTTTTAAAATTTATGATTTATAACTATAAGTTTTTATGCTTATCCACATTTTCCTCTGCGTGATTGTCTTCCAGTTTCTAATAGTGGATTGAATAATTCTTGTGTATAGTTTTATGATTTAATGTGGCTATGTTAATCAATTTTGAAGCCTTTTAAGATAGATTGAAAAATATTTTTTGCGTGTGTGTATTTTATCAGACTTCAGTTATTAAAACATAAAAGTTGCATTTACTTAAGAAAAACTTCATTTTTTCGTTACTGCTGTCTTTCATGCTTGAAGCATAACTATCAAATGTCAAACTAAAATAAAGAAAACAAAATTCATTTTATTTGCTAAAAAAGTTTTTGTTCCTTATGTTAATACTGTTGACAAACATTAGTATTAAAAAAAAGTATTCCTTATTTAATAATAGCAGAAAATCCACAATTTACAGATTTAAAAAGAAAAGAAATTTGTGGTGAAATATGTATGTATAATCGGTGGTTAACTCCAACTACTGTTAAATCTACTATTTCAAAAAAAACAAAAAACGATTTTAATTCTTCGATCATTTTGTGTGTGTGCTGAATGCATTAAAATCACGAAAAGTAATACAATTGGAAAGGCTTATTCAAATTCTATAGTAATCTGAATAAAATTATTTTTATTGCACAGTCAAGGTAAAAAAGTTCTATTTACATATTCGTAAAAGTTTAACCTTTTAAACACTTATAGGATTTATTCCCAGGTTTTCTTGTATTACAAAAAAAATCTAAAAATTTAACTTAGTTAAAATTTTGTGGAGATTCTGAAATAAAACCCAAAATTATTTTCAAACGTTTGACAACTTTTCATACATTTTGAAATATTTCAAAATTCTCGTGATTGTCATTTATTTACAAAATATTTATTTCTGATTTTATTTTTATAAGATACGTAATTTTATCTATCACTGAAATATTTTGAGTTCCTTAAAGACATAATTGTGTGTATTTTTCCCAACATTGATTCAGGATATTAACTTCCTTTGAGTTATGAATTTTAAAACTAAAAAGCTGTAAAAAAAAATCGCTACGAAGTTATTTCTTTAGGAAGACAGATGTGTAGAGAGAAAATTAATGTTGAATTAAATGGAATATATTAATAATTATTTTAATGAATCATTTAAATGAATAACATTGTAACTAAAAGTGGTCATTATAAATTGTGAATGATATTTAAAACACCCTGGCATGTTTTGGAATTTTCTTAGTATTTAAGGTTTCCAACATTTTAATAAACTATTTTCAAAGCAACAAACAAAATAAACATAAATTGTTGATGTAAAATGGCAATGAAAACAATTTCATAAAATACCAGTAAAATTATTCTTTTTATTTATTTATTTATTTATTTTTTATTTATTTATTTTTTTTCCCTAATTTTCATAAAATCTCTTCGGAATTTTTTCCAGTAATTTTTTTGCAATTAATACATTTAATTATTCATAGTCATTTCATTTAAAGTTTTCTCGCTAATTTTCTTGCAACTTAAGACTAGCCAGTGTTTTGAGAATCTTCATGTAGTAAATTTGACCTGATTTGAGAGATATACTGTTATATAATCATAACGTGCGAAGAATGAAAAAGGAGTGAGGGATTATATTTGGCTCAATTCACTCCAGAATTGCATAATAGGTAGTTGGCGGGAATCTCATAATTTTAAATGATGTTCCAGAAATGAGGGCCACCCCGCTGAATTCCATGTTCTATGACGCGAAGATTTAAGTTCATTTTATCACGGAGCAGCAACATTATTGCAGCTGAGTCTTTGAATTCTCGATTGCTGGTTTACCGGCGCTAGATATAGATATTATTTCACAAATCATCTTTTAACTGATGCAATACAAGTTAATTTATGTATATAACTCCTAATCGTGATTTTCTTAAATAATTTCATAGATCGAGTTTGCGTCATTCTGGTCTTTTTTTGTTCTTCTTTTTGAATCTTAGATCTTAAATAATTTTAAGTCCTTTTTTTAGTTCTTATTTGTGTTTTCACAATATTTTTCGACTATTAGAAATACATTTCTTGAATGGAAAAGTATTATGAGATTTTCTTGTAATTCATTTAAAATTTCTTTTTGGACAACGTCCCGCACTTAAGAATCTTTGTGAATGATACTTTATATATGTTAGAATTTCGAAAACTTTTTTGTCCCCTATCCTTTGTCTGGCAATGAAGACATTTCTCTCAAAATAAGATAATGCATACGCAGGCATTTCAGATATATTTTTACTGAACTGCTCACATACCCTTGGAAAACCTTTATGTACCCACAGAAATATGCATATCATGGCTTGAGAAACATCTATTGCTTTTTTTTCTGGAGATTTTTTATTTAATATAAATCTGCTACTAATATATATTTATTAATATTTTATGTAATGTTATTTGTAGGACATTTTGAGTCATGTTTGTAAGTTCCTTATGACATTTTACATGCCCTTCCTTTTTAGATCCTGCTGATGACTTATCATAATCCCAAATAATTAACTTAATAAAAACTTTAAAATGCCTCCAATTACATCCAATATTTTTTATTGTTGAAGGTTTTCTAAAATGTACAAACATTTTTCACGTGAGCTTTGCTGCTGAATTGGTCAAGATAGTAGTGTACTTGGATTTTCAGAATTTTTCAAAGTATAACTCAATGAAGAATTTTTACAGAAAATGTTTAGAATCATAAAATATTATCATTGTTCTTCAATGTTATCGATTTGGTTGATTTTCTTTTCTAGAGAACAATCGGATAATTTTGACAATAATCAAAAATTCTTATATCATTGACGCGCCCATGTGAGTCACCAATCAGACCTCAGGACTCTATGATCAAATCCACATGATTCTGGAATTTTCTAATTTACTCTGAATAACGAAAGGCATTCATTGACTTCTCCTTAAGAAAACAAACGGTATAATACGCACAAGAAGACTTAGAAGAAAATAATCCTGTACAAGAAGTACATTAGTGTTTTTTATCTCTATATTTTTTATGTTGGTATATTTCATTAAACCCTATGTAACTTTTACTCCCCTCTCCTCAAGAAAAACCAAATTTTTGCGACAGATTTGATTGTATATGGCTATGTACATATATATTACGTGGATATTTTTTTTCTTGTAAATTGGTACACATTTACACAGATCAGGGGTAGCGAACCTTTATGGATCAACGTGCCATTTTTTCTAAAGAAATGCTTAGTGAGGTATAGACGTGCCGTCAAATAATTTTGACTTGTGTTTATTGGGAAACTAATAAATCTTAATAATAACACAAAACCCTTTATTTACTACCGAAAAATACAGTTTGCATTTTATAGTAGTAAATGTTTCAGTTAAACGTGTAATTCAAATTTATAAAGTAACATTAGTGTGAATTCTGCTGTTGCAGATTAGATGACAAATAAATTATATTAGAATTGGGTAAGATGTGTTACTTTTAGCAGAATGCATGCTGGAGTCGTCTGCCAAAGGGTTTCTAAGCAAGTCTTAACGTTATTCATCATTGAAAATAAGGACTTGTAGGCATAGGTCGATGAAAATATGGATAAAATAGCATGAGCCTACTTCTTCAAACAGTTAAACGTATCTTGAATCGAATTTAATGTTTTTAAAATTTCGTCACTGGTATTTTTACTTATATTGCTTGTTAATCTTTCTGTTTCAATCAATTCTAACTTTGTCCTTGTTTCAATAAATTTTTGAATCCATATTGAACTAGACTGGAAATCAAGCACAGTTGCATTTCAAATTCTTCAATTTTCAACCAATCGCATTGGGGCAAGTTCAGCTTATCAATTGAGGTCACATCAGGGTACATAATAAACTTGAGCGTTTCTGATAATTCTTTGAACTGAGAAAATCTCACTGAAAATTACTTGATTGAAGAATCAATAGTGATCATTTTGATCGGAGGCGTGCCCAAAATATTGTGCCGCGTGCCATCAATGGCACGCGTGCCAGTGGTTCGCCATCCCTGACATAAATGTACAAAAAACAAAATAATAGAAAATACCTTCACTCCTTGTTTGAAAAGCGTTCTTGATATTATACTAGCTCGCAATTTTTTTCTATTTTTAATAATAACAGATATTTCCCAATTGATTTCCGGTATCATCACAATTTCCTTTCAAAAAATTCAAATGTAAAACAAAACAAAAAAGACGTGTGTGTGTCTATGTACAGTCATGTACATATTACATAAATAAAAAATTTTCTTGCTTCATAAATATTCACAGATACTTAACAATAATACAAAAAAAAAGAAAATTCCTACTTTTGTTTAAAGTATGTTTTTAAGACTATACTAACTCGACAATTTTTTTTTTTAATTCTTGATAATAATTTTGTTTTTCGAGCTTCTAATATCAATTACCTTCCAGAAAAATCAAATATGAAACAAAACAAAAATGTATATAATATAAATGATAGCAATGAGTTTTAATTTACATTGTTATGTAAAATTCTATAAAGGGGTCACTTCATAAAAATTGATTTTTCAACTTTTATTAGGAAATATAAAATTTTAAATTTTTACTCCAAGCACTTTATAAATCCAAACTATATTGATAATTGCATTACATAAAGTTAAAAGGTCTTAATTTAAATCACAATTTCTCAGAAGCGTAAATTACAACTCAAAAAGAACATTTTTGAAAATTCTACTCATCAAACTTTGTTAAAACTTCTCGAAATTTTCAATACATATATATTAATGCTACGTAAATGAATATTTTAGTAAGAGATTTTGTGTGTCTAGTAGATTATTTTTAAAAATGTACTGGTTAAAATTGTAAGAATTTTCATCGTTTGGAAGAGCTTTTCACTTGTTACTCCCCACTTGACTGTTTTAAAAAAGAACTACTCAAAATTTTTTAAAATGTTCTCATTAAAGTTGCAATAAATACACACACATAAAACTGATGGTTGTATGAGCAGTCAGTTTTTTAAAAGTGTTCCTTAAACTTAATCCTTTTAACATTATAAAAGTAGGGAAAAAACTGTATGAAGTGAATTTAATCTATGATTTATATACAGATCCTGGAAGCAATTCAGCCTTCCATGCTCCTATTATGACGATTGGTTTCTCTAAACTCATCTAAATATCTCAACAAATAAGTGATCGCATAAAAAAATTAAACTCTGTTTAACCTTCGATTGATATTTTCGAAAAAATATCCGGTCGAAACCTTTCTGCCTCGGTCCTTATTGAAATCTACCATGGTTAAATATTACTATCTTGTCACATTCAAATTAAACTCTGGTTCATGTTAACAGAGATTTATAACAAGATACCGTAAGCAATACATCAAGGAACAGGCTTAAGAAGGATTTACTTACATTGAGCCCGTACGAAGACATGCCTTTGCTGTTTGGGGTCGGAAATCAAGAAGAAATCACTGTTTAGTTCCACTCGCGATCCATCTTCAACGTCTACTGAGAAAATGAACCAGGTGGTATTTTGGTGTACAGAACCTCTCTCTCCTCTCTCTGTGCTGCCTTCCGACTTTTTCTGGCACCTATTGTGGTTGTTATAAATAGACCCCTACGACTCGCGGCTTTCGGTGGAAATTGTGAGAGAAGATAAAAAAGAATGATATTTGGTGCGGTGGTTTTGACGACTGCACTTTGCGCTCTTGTACTCTCTAAAAAGATGATCCAGCAGTAGGGGAAGGGTTACGAAGTCGCTCAGCAGTGTTATGATGGAGATCCGTTTTGGTGTCGAAATTTGTTGATTCGAAAACTCGTGAAAAGGATCGTGGCTAAGGAAAAGGCTGTAGTCAACGGAAGTGATTACTTTCAATACGAAAGAAGAAATATTCCAGAATGAACAAGAAAAGTTTTGCTGAAATATATTTGGGGGAAGGCTAAAGATATTTATTGAGAAAGATAAAAATTAAATTAGGAAAATGATGGATGGTGAAAGAAAAAAATAAAGAGCATGATATTCGCATTACTTATGCCGGGAACCCCCCAAAACGAATTCTGTGTATTACCAATTTAAAAAAGAAGATAAAAAATTTTTTTTATGGTAACTCACTGTTTATAATATAAAAATGGAAATGGTAGGCCAGTGGCTATGGTCATGAACTCGCGGCCGGTGTATCACGGGTTCAAGTCTTGATGCCACTGAAGACATGCAGTAAAAAGGGGGGTGAAAGAATTTTTGGGTCTTTAAGTCCTCCCCGTTTGGCGATGGGAGGGGGAGAAGGGGCACCCAAGGGTTTGTCCTCCCCAATTTATCGAAGTTAAAATTACGTAATCCGCCTCCAATAGTTCTCGTGTTGTTTGTAGTGTTACTTTGCCCTCATGACATACAAATGACTTTCCCAATCAGAAACTATTTCTATAACTGTAGTTCGTATTAATTTGCAAATTTTAAGTAAAATTTTTAAAAAAAAGGCATTTAAATTCCTTTTGTGTGCATGAGGTTTATTCATTTTTTAAAGTTATAAATACATATGTGGATATTTATTCTGCTTTTTTATTTCTATCTCCCCATCAATCTACAAAAAAATATTTTAAACAAAAAATTCAAATTTCAAGTTTATGTTAAATAAAAATTTAAGGGGCGCTTATCCGGGAACCCGATCTTTAGATCCGTAAGCACGTAACTTACTGCTAAACCAAAATGATCACTTCAGTCCGGAGGCTGAAGTGTATATGTATATACTGATATATGTATATACACTTCTGTTTGTAAAAAATGCAACACCATATAGGAATCATCAGAATTAAATGAACTTTGCAGTAAATATCAATTATAGGATGTTACGTAACATAGTAAAGTTTCAGAGCCACCACGCATGGATGGCGTGTGCAGTGCCCTCTGAACTGATGCTGAAAGGGTATAAACAGAGGGCTGTAGAGGGATGTTGAAAATAGTTAATGGTTATTTGTTAGGGGTGAACGTTTAGTGAGACCTAAGTATGCCTTCACGACGATATAAGAAGAAATTCCAACAACTTACGGAGTTTGAACGGGGGAGGATTATCGGCCTTTGTGAAGGAGGATTTTCCTATCGCGCAATAGGAGCTCGTGTCCAGTGGAACATTCCATAGTGATGTGAGTTTGGAAGCAGTGGACCAACGAGCCCCGAACAACTGGAAAAACTGGCACTGGATGACGGACGATCGACACCTGCTCCACGTGGTGGTGAATGACCGTACAGCTTCCTCCAGGCAGTTGGCAGCTCGTTGGTCTACTGCTTCGTCAATTCTTTGACGTCTGTTGCACCGTGGATTGCGTGCAAGGGTGCCTTTATACAGAATCCCCCTCACAGCAAACCATCGACGGCCTGCGTCTGCAATGGGCTCGTGAGCACAGAGCCTGGCAAGCTGTGATTAGCACCAAGTTGTCTTTTCAGATGAATCACGCTTCAATTTGTGGGACCATGATGGCTGCATTCGTGTTAGACGCTATTCCGGTGATCGCTGCCTTTCAGAGAGCGTTATCTAACGACATAGTGGCCTAACACCCGGAGTTATGGTTTGGGGTGCGATTTCGTATCATCAATGATCCAATTTGCTACGAATTGAGGGTAATCTCTATAGCAACAAGTACGTCCGTGAAGTACTACAGCCCGAAGTCGTTCGCTTCCTTCAAGACATCCCTGGAGCTATCTTTCAGCAGGATAATGCACGCCCACAAGTTGCAAAGACTGTTCGAGACTTCTGTTCAGTCCAACACATACAACTTCTTCCTTGGCCTGCTTATTCACCGAATGTGTTGCCTATTGAGAACTTGTGGGATTTGGTTGGTCGGCGTCTCGCTCGTGATCGGCGTCCTGCAGCTTCGAAAGACGAACTTTATCTCTGCTCCTACAAGCAATATAGAATTCTCTTCCACAAGCAGACATTCAAAATCTGTTTGATTCCTTGTCACGTCGTATAGCAACACTTATTGCAGCCCGTGGTGACTACACCAAGTACTGATTTCGGACACTTAATATTGTTTTTTGCTTTGAAAATTCTGCTATTTATTTGTACTAATACAAGTCGTTTGTGCATTAAATTTCATTTCATTCTGATGATTCCATCATGGTGTTGCATTTTTTACAAACAGCGGATTATATAGATGATACCGCTACACACTTCCCACACCATTGAGTCGGTGGATAGGCGAACGAACGACATTGTTGTTATGGCGAGCGTGTGAGTTGCTGTAATTTGAGGAGTTGTGTCAAGTGAGTCTGACGAGTTTTTGGTTGTTCTTTTTGCTGGTAGATGGCACCACGACAGTTCAGAATGTTACGCTTTTCTTAGTTCAGGCAGAGTCACGAATGAAGTGGCGCATTACCGCGAAGTACAGAACCCGCGACCTTTATATCCGTAAGCACGTAACTTACCACTAGACCAAAATGTTCACTTCAGATCGGAAGATGTTATTGGCTTATGTAGATGATACCGCTGAAAAATAAAATATGCATATCAGTTTTTTTTAAATTGTAATTCTCTTCTGGAAGGATGGATAAAATCAGTTAAATAATTCAACGCTTAATTCTATTACGCTATTATACTTTTATTGTGGTCCATAGTTCTAATATTAGGTTGGGGAAAAGAAATCCATTATTTTTGCATGGAAATCAAGACTTTATTTAACATGCTTCCAATTGTCCGATTTGGGTCAAATATACACCGTTTTGTTGTATAATTTGTTGCCATTTTAAAGGTGGCTTCATAATGCCTCTCTCATAGAAGTCTTGGCTCTTATTGGCGAAAACATCTAATAATAGATTTCACAATCTTCTCTTGATCCCAATTTCTTATCACTCAGGAAGTTTTGCAATGCGAGAAAAAGGTGGTAATCACTTGGTGCCAGGTCCAGACTATATGGTGGATGCATTAAAACTTCCTAACCAAGCTCCCAGAGGTTATGGCGAGTTATTACAGAAGTATGTGTTCTGGCGTTGTCCTGATGGAACACACCACCTCTTCTGTTGGCCAATTTTGGCCATTTCTGGTCAATTGCTAGCTTCAAACGGTCCAGTTGTTGACAGTAGAGATCTAAATTTAGTGTTTGGCCATGCGGAAGCAACTCCTAATAAGTTATTCTTCTCCAGTCCCACCAAATACACAGTAGAACCTTCCTGGCCGTTAGTCCTGGTTTGGCCACCTTGTGAGCTGCTTCACCGCACTTTGACCCCGATCGTTTTTGCACAATATTGTCGCATGTGACCCATTTCTCATCCCCAGTCACCATCCGTTTAAGAAATGGGTCGATTTCATTCCGTTTGGCCAAGACTTTGCAGATGGAAATTCGATCCATCATGTCTTTTGGTGTTAATTGGTGTGGCACCCAAACATGGAGCTTCTTTTTGAATCCAAATTTGTGCAAATGGCTTAAAACTGATTTGTGGTCGATCTTTAGCTCCTTGGCAATACTACGACTAACATGCCTGTCAACTTCGATTATTTCTGTGATTTTATTGACATTTTCGATGATGGGCCTGCCTGTGCGAGGTGCATCTTTAAAATCAAAAATACCTGAACAGAATCGACGAAACCAAAATTTCACGTAATTAGCTGTTTCAGTATCGGCACCATAAACACCATTTACAATTTCAGCCACCTGGCTCGCATTTTCGCCTTTATCAAAGAAAAACTGTAAAACGTACCGAATTTTCTCTTTGTTGACTTCCATTTTTAGCATCCTGTAACTCACAACTAAATGGACCAAACAAAAAAAAGCGAAATAATTTTTTTTTAGTGTGAAATGCCATCTTGACAACGAGCATAAATTTGAAATTGTTTGATCAATGCTTAACGAGATATCGACACTACAGCCATCTTCCGAAAAAAATAAGGGATTTCTTTTCCCCAAACTGTCACCTATATGGTGCTCGAAGCTACGGTTAACGACAGCCGTCACTTAGTCCTTTGCCAGGATCAATTTTTTGGGCCTTGATCTGGCTTTTGCTGATCAGGTGGCATAAGTAACAGCAACTACAACAATATTTAAATAAAATTTCTTTCAATATTTTTATGATATTTTGAAAATACAGTAAGATCCCGCTTAACGCTGGAAAACGTTCCATCAAAGCAGAGCGTAATGCGAAACAGCGCTAAACGAGTCTATCTTAACATGTAGATAATGGGGTTAGGGGAAGATGGATAGAAAATTGGTTAGGTATTAAATTTAATAATTATGTTTTTTTTTTGAATAAAAATAAAATCAAACATTATTTATTTCTTACAAAAATAAAAACAATATAAACGAATATATACATATAAAAACAAATAAAATTCTAAGTCAGTCAGATCATTTAGTCTATTCTGTGTTTCCAATTTTCTGCCTTTTTGTCAAGAAGACATCCTGTTGAAGTTGCGAAATTCAATGCAGCACTAACTTAAGATTGACGTTCACCAGAATCTAATCTTCTAATCACTTGCATTTTAATTTCCAGTGAAATGCTTTTTCTGGTTGCTTTCTTTTCTTGTTTTTCATTATCACCCATGATCAGTGGCGCATACAAGGGAGGGGTCCTGGGGGTCCGCCCCCCCAAAGCCCTTGATTTTTTTCCAATTGGTTATAATTCTAAGTATATAATACGTAAAATTTAATTAAATATTTGTTATTAATGATTAATTTTATTAATTAATGCTAATTATTTATTCAATAATTAGTTTTTTACTGTGTTTTGTTCCTGAAAATCGACAAATTCAAAAATAGCATGATACAAGAATGGTGAACTTCGACCTCGGACCCCCTTGAAAAATTCCTGTGTGCGCTACTGCCCATGATAAAAACTAAAGATCATAATATTTATCACTGTATTAATCGTTATAGTATTATATAAATTTATACTTACAATAATGTCAACAAATGTTTCAAATGATAAAAATGCGTCCGTACAGCACCGCACCAAACAAGAAACACAGCTACACTGTTTCGGATATGTTAAGTACATATTTTGAAACCTACAATTTCGGGGAATCCCCGGGTTGAAATAAAAGAACGCTAAACCGAAACAGCGTTAAGCGGGGTCTTACTGTAATATCCTTCGTTTTGAAAGATTAAACAATTAGACAATGAAGTGCAAATTCAAAATTTTAATTCAGAAATAATAAGCAATTGACTTATTCAATAATTTAATCATTAATATTAAAAAATATCACAAATCGATACGATAAAATTTACATAATTTTTGAATTTTATGCCATCAGTGGCGTACACAAGGGTGGACTTTGGGGTTCACCTACCATATATCAACAAATTTTAATTATGAGCCCAAAGATAACGCTTCTCCTCCTTCTCCTCTACGTGTTTTTTAAAATATTACTCCTCCCCCATAAAAATAATCCATGTGTGTCACTGTATACGAGGGATTGGTAACCATGTAGCTATGGCGTGCCAAGCTAATCTACCAATATGATGCAGGGTGCCACACAGTAGGAAATATTTTAAGCAACTCGACTTCTACGACGATACATACAGGGTTAGGAAATAGTGGTCAAGATTATATATTTAGAATTTTATTATATGTATTAATTTTGCAAATCATTTTAAAGATATTATTAACATTAAAATAAGCAACATTACATCCAGCAATGACATCCAACTGTTTAAAATAGCTGCTGAGTTATCGTTAGAGTTATCCAGATTTTTCCGCGATTTCGTAAATTTTGCTTTCCATAATTCTGAAGATGTTAGTTCACAATAAGCTTCGTTTCAAAATTATCAACTTCTTCAATGCCTCGACAGCCCTTGCCTTCTCCAGAAGTCTTTTCCAGACATCTGTACTTTTGGCAACTTTTTTCCAATTCCTGACCTTTAAAATTTTTTAGTCTTTCTCAACATAGTCAATCCATCTTGACGGGGAGGGGGTCTACCCGAGGTCCCCACATGGACTTTGCCAGAAAGATTTTCTTGCAGCAACGATCTTCATTCATTCTAGCCAGATGACCAGCTCATTTAAGTCCCTGTAATTTGACAAATTTTACAATATCAGGTTGTTTGTAAATTTTGTAGAGTTCTAAGTTTATCAACTTCAATCCACTCAAAAATTGACAAATTTGTAGAGCAGTGTAGATTGCCTCTGAAAAATTTTACTGCTGGCCAAACCTGGCAAGCATGCCATAAGTTGTTGACGTCTGGAGAGTACTATTTACTTATTCAAATTTTATATATTTTTTTAAATATTAAATAACCTTTTTTTAACTTTTTTACTGAGTAAAATTTATAAAAACATTTTTTATCGAAATCACAAAAGCTTAAAATCGAAACTTTCTTTCTAAATTATCTGATTTAAAATTTGTTATAACCACGAAAACAATATTCTACAGAAAAATATATATATAAGATAATACAATCAACGATATCAACACATTAACTCTTATAAAAATTTTAGAACTTAAATAGGTTAGTTAAAGAAAAAAAATCTTGAAAAAAAGAGTAAAATTAGTCAAGATATAAGCAGGAAACTGATATTTGTGATTCATTTTTTGATCCATTCTCTTTTTAACTTTTTGTGAGAATTTTAAAAAAATGGAAGAAGTGATAAGATAAAAAGGAATGACTAAAAACAAAACTGAACAATTTTGTCTGTAAAATTTTTAAATGCAAAAAAAAAAAATTAAAGCATGAAAAATTATTATAAACTTTAAAAGATCTTGTGTAAAAAAAATACAAAAATTAAAAAGAAAATTGCTTTTTTTAATGTAAAAATCGAAATTATTTTACAAAGTATACAAAGCTTTCAAAAGAAAATGAAATAAAAATGAAATAAATCTATAAGTTTTCATTTTGTTTTAATTTAAAAGAGTACATATAAAATTTCTCAGAATTAATAATATTTGCATAGAACAGTGATCTTCAAACTGTGTTCCAAAGAATCTTGGGATTCCACAAGGCATATCCAGGGGTTCCACGAGTCAAAATAAAAAGTAAAAAGAAAATTATAATTGTGCATTCAAAATGGATTTACATTTTCTATGGACTGGATTAAAAATTCATTTTAATAAAATTAGGATTTATCACTAATAAAACAAGAACGAGTGATTGAACTATCAACAGATTTTATGTTAAAAGGAAGATATGAACAAAAAAAACTTGATTTTTGGTTAAAAATTTCTCCGGGATATCCTCAGATTTATTCAAAGGCTTTCAATAAACCTAGACTTCGATAATGTGTGTAAAAGAAATAAAAGCACATATCCCAATTACTAATTATAATGTAGGTGTAATTGACACCTGGAGCACATATTAATATTATTAATGAGTAAATTATATTAACATTATATAATTTTTGAATAACCAATACAAAACTTTGCTTTGATTGTCTTTACATAAAATATCTATAACATGTTGATTTACCTTAAATATTATTTTAAGATATATTCTTTTCAGACTGTGTGTGTGGGGAAAAGGGTTCCCCAAATCACTGTATGATTCTGAGGGTTCTATAAGTCGAAAATTTTGGGCCTCCCTTAAAAAATAGTAATTTTTTTTTAAATATATTACTTTCTATTTTTAACACCTTTTTTATAAGCTTCATTTTATGAACAAATCTTGGGGCTAAATTTTTTACCACTTTAAAAGATCAAATTAATTCAATTTTTTCTCATTGTTCGGACGATGACAATACAATAATTTCTTAATTTTGTTTATTCCCCTGATCAAGATCGAAAATTTAACGTTTTCCCCTTTTTTCAGACCCCATCGGTTTGGCCACTAATTTCAACCCCTTTTTCCCCGATTTGGTATTAAAAGGTTTTAAAAAGTTTTAAACAACTTAGTTCGTTCTGAAAAGGGGGTTTTTTTATTTTTTCAAACTATGATTTATTATTTTCTTCTTTAAAACCATGTATAGCCATTTTTAAACATTTAAATACTTCAAAGACAGCTGAGAGAAATAGCCATTGAATTTGTTTTTAATTCTATAAATTTGTATAAAAATATGTTTTTTAATAAAACCGATTTTTTTTAATAGTTGAATGAAAGTGCTCATATTTAAAGCGCCTTTCAAATTGATGGGTTTTCGATATATTTACAAAAGTTTCCAAATACTTCTTAAGTTGATATTTTTCTAAAAAAATGATTATCTATGCAAGAAAGTATTACAAATAAGGAAGATGAAGAAAAAAAATATTCAACTATTATTGGGTCTTTTTCAAAAAGAAAAAGTTTCAAAGCTGAACTGGTTTTCAATCGGACCCCTAGATCGGGGTTTTCCCCCGAATGACCTTCGGGCATTTGGAAAAACATTATAATCTCGGGCCGCACAAAAAAATATGCACCTTTATATCAGATTTGGAAACAAAAAAAATTTATTATGAAATTTAAAAAAATGAATTTTATTATTGTTTCATTATTTTTCTTATACGACATAGATAATATAATAATGATATAACATAATTTTCAATGACCCAAAAATGTTTAAAAAATTACACTTGTCATTTTTTTTGAAAATTACGGGGTTCCTTTTGAATTGATCTTTTTTTACTTATGTTTAAATTTGATTGTGCGTCATTCCAAACGTTAGTATCATTGCCCTTTATCTTATCCGTCCGAAAATTTTTTTTTTAAATTTAAAAACATCTCTGACTGCCTCTTGCTTTTTGGGCACTCCCAAAAAGAAAAAGGAGAAGAAATTAAAATCGCTCACACAGAAATCGTGTACCATCCATAATAAAAAGGGTATGAATTCAATTAGAAATTTATTAAAAAGAATTTCTTTCAGTAAAATCAAAATACCCGTTTGATAAAATATAAATTTTTTAATCTAAAAACATTTCTATTATTAAAAAAGGGTTTATTTCAAAAAAGAACAGGTAACAGGCAAATACATTGTGTTATATGTATAAATTTCCCCCCCAAATAAATTTAAAATGAAAAAAAATTTAAAAAACCCGATATTTAAAAATTTTTTTGAAAAGTCGGCGGGCCGCAACTTACGTACTGGTGGGGGCCCCATGCGGTATGGGGCGTGTTTAAATTGGGTGTTTAAAAAGATTGTGAAAAAAAAATAGAATGCAATTGAATTTTCCTTTTTTTTTGGTTTTTTAAAAAAGAATACTGAAATTATAAGGTATCCATACGTTCGGAACCAGATTTTAAAAAAGGATAAATGGATAATTTTTATGATATTTATTCTCTTAGATTGAATACATGTATAAAATTGTTTTTTTAAATAATTTTGACAAATAAAAATTTAAATCGGGGATATTTCGGTAAAAAAATTTAAAAAATAACCTTTTTTTTAAAAAAGATTCCTTTGGTGAAAAATGCTTCAATAATAATATTTTGCTAAAAGCTCAGAACTTTCTACAGAGACTCAACCAGAAGTTTTGAAAAATTCACATTATTTTCAGAGTTACAATCATTTGAAATAATTATCGCCGTTTTTTTTCTTAAAATTGCTCCCCTCTGTTGTCGTAAAACACGGATAAACCCACTTCTAAGTCATATATTTCAAAAATTCTAGTTGAGCCTCTATACAGAGGTCTCAGCTATATTCAGGCAAAATATATTATAATAGAAGCATTTTTCACAAAAGGAGAACATTTTGAAAAATGTTTATTCTAAGTTAATTTTTAGCCGAAATATTGTACTTAAATAATTTTTTATTGTAATTCTATTCTTAAAACAGTTTTATATACATTTTCTAATCTAAGTGACACTAAATATCATAAATATTATCTATTTATACGCTTTTGCAAAATCACGGTTCCGAACGTAGTCGGATACCTTAAAGTACTACACAAAAAAAGAGAATATTGAGGGAATTAGAAAAAAGAATATTATAATAAAAAAAATCACGAGATATAAAATTGTGTTTAATATGTATAGAAATAACATATGATAATACACATAAATATCAGTGACGTGAGGTGATATTTACGTGAGGTGTTACCTTAAGAATCATAAGCAAATACGAAAAATTGACATTAAACAGTAATATAAGAACTTGTTTATATTATTCTTTTTAAACTAATTCAATGAGACGATTTTTTTCTTTCCATAAAGTCGTTAATAACTTTGCCATAAAAATAACTTGTCATTGATTCCATCAAAGAACTTAAAAGTTTATTATTTTTTTAAAAAACAGCTCTAGTGTCAGTGCCGGCTTATCCATTGGGCGATTAGGGTAGGCACCCAGGGGCTGGGGGACCGCGATGGCTCAGAAGAGCCCGGATAAGCTGGACTTAACCAGATTTCCTGGTTATAAATTTCGATCCTTCAATGCCAAAGGGCCTGTAGATTTTCTGCGCCCAGGGCCTGCAATGAGCTTAAATCGGTACTTGCTAGTGTTTTAATCTTTCCTCTGATTTCAAGGGGTTTTTCGTTAATTTGGTTAAATGGAATCTTTGGAAAAATGGAAATCTTACGGTTCTTATCAGTATTGCCTCATTCATCAATGATCACCTTCCAAAAGAGGAAGGCCGCGGTAGAGCCGAGTGGTATAGGTATCCGACCGTGGCTTGCCTTGTCACGAGTTCGAGCCCCGTACCACTAAAGACCCGCCGTGTAGGGCAGCGTGCACGTTAAATATGTCGGGGCTGAAAGGGTCCTCCGTTGGTGTGGTTTTGGGTAGTTAGGAGGGGGGGTGCCAGCTCAGGTGTCGCCCACGTCACTTGACCATGGTTCAAAATTACGTGGTCCGTCTCCAAAAGCCCTCGTGTAGCTAAACAGTGCGACGTTAATAATCAATCAATCAATCAATCCAAAAGAGGAAAAAGCACACATGTGTATTAGGATCACCTACATACATATATAAAACCCCATTCCCTTTACTTAATTTGCGCCCATATAAGTGGTTTGTGTAGGCCTATGAATATATGATAGTTATTTAGTATGTGAAAGGAAAAGAAACTTGAAAATATGGTTTTTATTCCGAATCACTAAACTTTATTTTTTAATGACAGTATTTTCAAATTAAAAAAGAGCATCATAACAAGTTCTTACAACTTAAAATTTTGGCAAACTTTGTAAAACCTTGAGAGATGTATATTGTGAGAGATAAAATTAAAAATAATAAAAAACTAAATATAAAAGTTCGTGAACATTTTTGTTTACCTTTGTTTACTTTTTTTTAATTTTGAGAAACACTTTTCATGTACATATTTCTAAGCAACTCTCATGCTGAATTCTTAAAAATTGATTTACTGTTGAAAGTTTTTCATGTTAAATCCAATGCATTTTAGACCAAAAACTGAAATTGACAAGATACTAAACCTTTAGTACTCATTATACCATTTTTTTATTTTTAGTTTACTTCACAATAATATTAAAATAACACAGAGAAATGAGTTATTGGTCTATTCTAAATGTGTGTGCTGCCGAGTAAACAGTTACTTTCTAGAAATTAATTTCAAAAAAAGAAAAAACAAAAAAGGAAGCTTTTCCCCGTCAGAAACGGGGCCCGACCCTGGGGTTTCGGCCGCCCCCCTCAAACACCTAATGTGCCCCCCCCTAGAGAATTTTTTCATATTTTGACTAATCCAACGTTGACTTTAAAAAAATCATCTACTTATATAAAGAATGAAAAGAAAAAACACATTAATAATAACTCAAAAAAAAAATTTGCATTTTGAGAACTTCTTTTCTTGGCAAGGTAATGGGGTTATAATAGCGAAAAAAATGCTTTAACAAAATAATAAACTATAAAAAAAAAATATAACTTTTTAAAAAAAAATAAACATTTTATAATTAAAAAATCAAAACGGAAATTTACTCAAAAATATAACCCTAAAAAAAATAAATACTAAGGCACAAATCTCGTGAAACAAAAAGGGTATATAAATCAGTCCCTACTAAGACTAAGTAATAAAATAGACCATAAAATCCGGTGTATAATGCGCACTTTTAACTCAAAAATAAGATCAGAAATTTACAGTTGCGCGTTATACCCCCGGGTATAAAATAAGAGCTTTAAAAAAACAAAAAGATGAGCATAAAAAAAGATCGGACTTTTTCATATATCGAAATACTGTTTTTGTGAAAGAAATAACATTCTTTTGAACAAAAAAGGGGGTTTTAATTCTGGGGGCACTATTTTTTCTAAAGCTTGGAATAATATTCGAATAAAAACTTCAAAACCGGTCATTGCCCCGGCCCTTTCTGGTTTTTTTCGTTTAAAAAAGGGGGTGCGTGTTATACGTCGAATATGTGTAGGGGGCCCTTATACGCCAATTTTAAATTGTAACTATAAAATAACTTTTTCTGGCTTTTTTAAGAAGTAAATTTGTTAATAGTTTTTGGTTAAATCAGTTTTTCTGAGATTTCAGGTTTAATTTAGACTATGGCCAAATCTGAAAACCTTTCTTGTGTCATATTATTTCTCAAAAATTTTTTTAAAGATTTTTAATTTTCTAAAACTTCTTTTGGGTAAAAAACAGGTAAGGTTAAAAAATTTTTAATGTAGAGCGAAATTGGGGAAAAAAGGGGGAAAAAGATCATTTTTTACTATAATTTCTAATATCTCAGTTGGCTGTTTTTTTTCCAAAAAGGGAAAAAATCTTTGAAATGAAATTTATTTCATTGAAGAGCGTATACCTCTATATCTTATTTTGGAATTTCTTTTTTTTTTTCTCTTATTGTTTCCCCAATAGGTTTTTTTTTTTCTTTTCAAAAATTCATCTGAAAGGGGGGATTTGTACCAGTTTCTCCTTTAAAAATCACGTTCTTTCCAAATGTTTTAAAGTGTCTATACATATAAAACATTTATTTCCCCCGTCTCCCTCTTCTAAAAACTGGATTGGGTTTCAGTGGAGGGGAAACATACTTGATGTTATACTCTTCATCATTTGATTCTTCCCCATCATAATCACAACAGAATTTTCTTGAAAATACTGTTGTAAATATATCTCTGTTAAATACTGTATCTTTTTTAAATTACTTAAATATCACATTTCTTCATCATAATTACAATAAACACTATAGTATAAGGAAAGATTTAAAAGTACTCATCCATTCAGGGGCGGCGGGATTTACGCGCAAAGGGATGACATACCAAAAAGGCGGTATCCAAAAAATATTTAAATTCGCCTACAAACTAAGACCCCCCAAAAGGGTACGACCTTGTGACGGGGTCACGCGTCTTTTTTTTTAAACATAACCTCCCAGGTTCTTTGGGGGGCCAAGTTAATGGCAAAAACTTTTTCCCAACCCAAAAACCCCCAAAGAAATGTGAAAAAAAAATGCAAATAAAAATAGCTTTTAAATAACGGAAGTTTTTAGTAAGTTATGATTTGGGAATTTGGGGAATGTTTGTGTGAAAGAGACTGGGGGGCATTGACAGCCCCATCTTAGGGTTACCTGGAAAAATCAGCCCTTAATACAAAGGGACCATACCATTACACGCGCGCCCCGACGTTTCCGTATAAAGATCCCAATCTAAAATTTGGATTAAAGGGGGAGGACGTTATTTGATATTAGGACTTGTTATTATTTGAAGTAAAAGTAGGTGGAAAATATTTTAACTTAGAAAATTTAAATTACGCGATTCGGTTTAACTACCCTTGTGTGTTTGTATTATAGATTCTCGCTAATTTAAATTTATCTAAATTGTTGAAATTTAAGTTCTATTTTTAATAAAGACATATTAAATTAAAAATGTCTATTCCTTTAAAATCCTAACCTCTAGCTCACGCTGACAATAAAAGATGCGGTCCCAAAGGGGGGCGGTATCACAACCTTAAAACGAAAAACTATAATTTTTTCCCAAAAAAGGTTTAAAAAATAGCTTTGGGAAAAAATTGTAAAACGGGGGGTATGCATACCTTGGGGGGAAAGTCCCGGGGTTAACTCTAAAAAAGATCTCTGCCCTTTAGCATTCTATATCGGTATATTTAAAAAATTTTTTTAAAAAAGTATCTCTACATTAGGGAAAGTCGGGCCCATTTTTTTTGCAACTTCGATGCTTCAAAAAACCTCGGTCTTTCGGGGGAAAGATTTCAATTCGGCATATAATTTACTTTTTGTGCAGTGTGGAAGGAATTTCGTGAATGGAAAATAACGTTTAAATTTTGGTTTAAAAAAATAACAAATTCGTTTTTAATCGAATCTAAATTTTCAAATTTTTTAAAGTTTTCTATTTATTACTCAAACTGAAAATTTTTTTGCATGAAATATTTAGAAAATTAAAATAATAATCTTAATTTTTAAATTTTTTTTTTTCCAAACTCTCAAAAATTACAAACTTTTTTCAAATTTTTTCTGACTGAATTATGAAATTTCTGATTTAATACAAACATATTTTCTTTAATTAATTTTTTTTTTAAAAATATATTGTTTCATTTCAAAACAAAACTGTTGGTTTCCCAAAGATTATTTATCAAAATTTTTAAAAATATCTCCACAAAAGTAAGTTTAAAAATTCAAAGGGTTTTTTTAAAAAAAAAAACTAGGAACAAATCAAAATACTCTAAATTTTGGGTTTCCTTTTAAAATTTTTTTAAAAATAAGTTAAAAAACATTAATATTATTATTAACGTTTGTTTGTTTTTCAAATATCTTAATACTTTGAGATTAAACAGAACAATAAAACATTTTTTTAGAAAATTTAAAATTTTTAAAGTAACTGAAAACTTTTGGCAAAGGGCCACAATATCACAAAAGAAACTAAAAATTTTTTTTCAAAATTTTTATTTTATTAAAAAATACTCAAAATTATACAATCTTTACTTATTTAAAAAGTTTTTCACATTTCCCCTTTTGTTTGAGGAGAGAAATCTCATTCTCTTACTTTTATAAATTGTATTTATTATTTTTATTTCTGTAATGCATTTTGCTATACTTTAATTAAATAGTTTTATACTACTAGGGGCAACTAAAAAAAAATTACATATTTTTCAACATTTATTTTTGTTCTGTAAAAATAAACCTTTCATTAAATGCTTTTTATAAGAAATTTCTGCCTTAGTTCTGACATTCTTATTGTTGCCTTTTTTAAAGATTTTAAATATTGCTATAGATAGTTACAGATGAATTTTGATTAACTTTATTAGAAGCATACAGAATGTTATAAAATATTTTAAAGAAATTATACGATTTTTATGTATTTTTATAATTAATTATACACATAATTAATTATTAGTTTGCATTAAATATTCTTTCAAATTCTCTGGGCAAAAGATCTTAATAAAGAATGTGATATGGCCCCTCTTTGGTGACCATATCTTTGATTGTCAGCGAGAGCTAGAGGTGTGGGATTCTCTGAATAAAAATACATTTTAAATTCTTAATACGACTTTATTAAGAATATAACTTAAACGTCTAACAATTTAGATACATTTATATAAATGAGAATCTAGAATGAACGAACACAAAAATAATTAAATCGAATCGAGTGACTTAAACCACTTTCTCTAAATAATTATATTATCCGCCTACTCTCAATCCCTATCTACCCTACGTCCTAATATCAAATAATCAGTCCTACCTTAATTCAAACTTAGCTTCAGTCTTTAAATGGAAACGTCTGGGCGCGTGTGCAATGGTATGCACCTTGTAATAATGGCTGGGTTTCTAGGTAACTTTACGATAGGCTGTCAATTCACGCTTGTATCTCTTCCAAACATAACATTCATCAAATTGCCCTTTTTCTTACTGAAACTTCTGTTCTTTTAAAAGCTATCTTATTTGCATTTCTTATTTGCATTTCACTTCTTGGGTTTTGGTTGGAAAAGAGTTGCCATTAATCTTGGCCAACAAAGAACCCAGAGGTTATGTTAAAGAAAAGACGCGTGAGCCCGTCACAAGAAGGTATCGTGCAGATCACTCTTAAAATAGCAATAAATACAAAAAGAAAATAGAATTTGTGCTTTTCAAATTCAATCTTACAAAATAATGATTTTCTTAGCAGTCTTAGAGTATATTAGAAAAATTATGATTTTATTTCACGTTACCTCAGTAAAAAGAACAAAAAATGTGTGTGTATCTTTAATCAAATTTAACATACTTTATTTCTTTGAAAATTCTTTTCACAGTTTGAAGCAATTTAAATTAAATATTTAGAAATTATAGATTGGTTCATTTATTACTAAACAAAATTATCGTAATACATTATGATTACAAACAAAATTATCAGAATAAATATAGCTACGTTTTATTTTAATTTCAAGCTATTGTTAGGATCCTTTCAAGTATGGTAAATAATTAATGAATGTACTCAAAGGCTCATTAGTGTTTTGTATTTTAAATGAACTACTACCGTTTTTCATAAGTGACTAAAGGAATTATTTTTATACGCGAGAGGCAAATAATATTCTTTCATTTGAATAACAATGCCAACTGAAAAT
Organism: Trichonephila inaurata madagascariensis; assembly: GCA_019973955.1. NCBI lineage: Eukaryota > Metazoa > Arthropoda > Arachnida > Araneae > Nephilidae > Trichonephila > Trichonephila inaurata. The sequence continues at coordinate 273,276 of BMAV01005923.1, forward strand.
GTTTTAAGAAGATTACGGTACAATGAAGCTACGAAAACATACACTTAAATATGTTAATCAACATGAAAGTATTCTAAGAAACTGATGACAGTTATTTGTATTTATATAAATAAATAAAATAGTTATAGCACAAATGCAACAAAATATTTTTTTTCACTTTATCTTACGCAATTATTAAAATACCTGGGCATTAAATTTTGGACATCGAAAAGATAATTTTGAAAGTGAAAATATAGTTACATTTTTTGTTGTATAACCGTTTTTGTTGTTCCGATTTTTGTCTTGTCTAAAAGAAATTAATTCGGGAGTCAAATTGACACAACATTTCCTCAGTTTTCTTCGAGAAGGGATCTTTTTTTTCTGAGGGTCATTCTGCCCCATTCTTTTCATTCGTCCTTAAGCATGTCATAAATCTTGATCGTGTTTTTTATCACTTTTATCCGATGTGTCGAAATTCTTCCTTAACGCCTCCTCCCCCTTCCCCCATGGGACCAGCGTTCAGAACTCATGAATACTCGTTAAAAAAATAATTAACTATAGACTTGGAGGGGGACCAGTGGCACACACAAAGGGGTCCTAGGTCCGGACCCCCAAAGCCCTTGATTTTTTCCGAATGGTTATAATTCTAAGTATATAATACGTAAAATTTAATTAAATATTTGTTATTAATGATTAATTTTACTAATTAATGCTAATTATTTATTCAATAATTAGTTTTTTACTGTGTTTTGTTCTTAAAAATCGACAAAATCAAAAATAGCATGATACCAGAATGGTGAACTTCAACCCCGGACCCCCTTGAAAAATTCCTGTGTACGCTACTGAGGGGGACAGAAGACTTCTGGTGCTTATGGGCCAGATCTTTCTCGGAACGGGAAACGGATCCCTCGATGACTGAATGCACATTCGGTCTTTTAGTTGTTACAGAAATAAAAGAGAACCGGGATAAATAAAATCTAATATTCTCTTTCACTGGACCACTTCTGAAAAAAATTCCAACTGCCAAGCCTTCGTGTAGCTTCTTAGTGCGACGTTTATTACTCAACGTTTATTACGTCAATCAATCAACAGACGAAGGGGATATTTTCATTTACAAGCAAATAACATCCTGAATGGATTTTTCCCATCCCAAGTGTTATCTGCATTTCACTTCAAACGATATTTTTGTCGAAACGCTTTGAATGAGAAGTTTTTCCTGAATGAGAAGTTTTCTGACCACATACCACTCCATGTTTTCTCATTATTTTGAGTAGTTTTACCAGCTTTTAAACTTTTTTACTGTGGGTCCTGAGATTCAGAATTCACACGGAAAATTTATATCGTTTGAATCCAGTGACATACTATTTTATAAACGTAGAAAGGAACTCTTAATATGACCATTAATAACATTTTACGACTTTTTACTTACACACGTCCGGGGTCCCTGTAGCTAGGGGGCTGTATCATTGATACTGGCAGGCTACACCCCTGATGAGAAGGAATGTTTCTCAGAATTTGAAATCCTTTCTTATTTTTCTCGAACTATGTTATGCTATCGGGAAATCGGGACTTATTTTGATTTTTCAACAACTATTTAAAATTCACCATATTTATTCAACTTATTATAAATTTTACTTTGAGAAATTCACAAAAAATTTCGCTTGATCGAAAGAATTATAGGTGGCCTGTGGTAGCCCGCGTGCGGTGCACACGCTGCACACCTGTTAGGATAGGCCCTGGTCAGAAAGAATCATCTTTAAAAAATATAAATTGAAATATATACATAAAATAAAATCTACTTTTAACAATATAATTGGCTAGAAAAGAAAGTCTGAAAATTGGTATCTTTAGATCGTTTATTGCCATGAAAAAGCAAATTTAAGTAATATAAACTGTATGTACTGAATACACACATGTTGAATATACTTATATAAAACCATAATTCTAATTTTTTTGAGCTAACCGTTGGCAAGATAATAATTATGAAATTAAATCAAATGCAGAAGAATTTTTACAAAGCCTAAAGTTGGTATTTTTGAATCTTTAGAACGTTTGAATTCGCAATGTGAAAATCCTCAAGCAAATTAGCAGCTCTCGAGACCTTTATTGGGCTAAATGTGTAATTACTCATTGTATATAAATTCAATATTAAATTAAAGGATGTTCTTGAAAGAATTTATTCTAATTTTGTTCTTAAAAACTGTTCTGAATCCTAAAAATAGTATTGGTCCAGTCTCACAAATACTAGTCCTAGAGAGATTTACTACTAGTTACACCTTTTCGATATATATTTTAATATGAACGTGCGTAACTGTGACCGCAATTTAGGGTTATTTACAAAAATCTAGATATTTTATTAATGCTCTAATAAAATTTAGTTTTTAGGGCTTTATGCCCTGTAAATCTTTCTCGTTATATTCTTTAAAACACTTAAGAAGCTGGTGTAATCTTTCTGAAATGTCTTCTTTGAAAAAAGTGAGTTAGATTATGATAAAATTCTGTTTTCAATAACAAAGCTTTCGTTAAACCTAATTAGACAAAATATCTTTTTTTTAGTAAATTTTGCCACTTATACAACGTTTTTACGTAATAGCTGTTATTAATATTATTAATTATACTTGTATTTAAATTTGTAGATCATATTATATTGAATAAATTTACCATGAAATGGAAATTCCAATGCGCTAGTTAAGAAATAATTGCAGGAGATGGAGTAACTTATTAGGAATTTATTAGAACATATATATTGTCGGTAACTCAAATTCTAATTGGTTTTAAAAAACTACCCTGATTATATTAAAAAATCATTTGTAAGCTGAAGAACAACGAATAAATTTGTTAAAACGTTCGAGCACTTTTTTTATATGTATATTTGTTTTAAACTTATGAGTAATTTCATTTAAATAACAAAGGCTCATTTATTGGTGCATCACATAAATGTGCACTCTAAATTCGTTCTAGTATCTGCAAATGCACAACAGTTCTTGTGAAATATTTTTATCTTTTCATTCATTCCAAAATTTTCTTTAGTTTACATGTGGAAGGTATGTTTTTGTATTTATTTTTCTCCCCATTCATTCCAAAAATGTTCAGTTATGGTACAAGTCTGGAAAATAAGTGAAAAATCTAATAATTTTAGAATATTTCTATTACTTATGTAACTGAATATTTTTTTTTATGAACTCTTTGTTGAAATTGATAACTTAGTACTCTAAAATAACTGCCAGACTATCAACAATCGACTGAAAATAGTAATATATCAAACGCATTGAAACAATGTGAAATACAGGTTGTAAAATTTTAATGGAGACTTACTGTATTTTACAGAATTAAATAAGTGTAGTTACTTTTTTATTAAAGAAGAATTATACCATGCCGAAAAATACAGGATTTTTTAAAAAAGAATTATAGTTTTTCTGAAGAAAATTGAATATTTTCAAGAGCATTGAAAAAAGATGCAGTACTGCTCATTCATGTTGCTGGTTTTTTTTCATCATTTGCCAAATAAACTCTAAAAAATTGGAATTTTAATTGATTCTCATACCTACATCATGAAGTGATTCAGTTTTCTTGATGGTTTCAAGGAAAGTGTCATTTGAGACATTTTACTTAATGATATAAATTTTAAAAGAAAATGAATTTATAAATGCCCTTTCCAACCCAACTGTTCATTATCATTAAAATCTGGACCATACTTAAATTACGTTCTTTAGTCCAACTATCCTTTTGTTTGAAATTTAAATTAGGATACTCATTCATTTCTCTCATACAGTATTTTAAAATAAATTCATCAAATGAATCCTTCGTAACTACATGCATGTCATTCTTGCAAGCTGAACATTAGATATTTTTCAAGATCAAACCCCTTTGGCCATGCATCATTGTATAACAGGTATTTTGGTACTAACATATTAGCTTGTAGACTAATAAATTTGCAAAGCTTTTGAAGAATTTATATCAAGATATTGTGGAGATTTTACCCAATCAATGTTGTTGTGTTGAAGTATGCACCAGAACATTTTTTTCTTTTTCCCCATCCTTGGCTGATGAATATTATAGCCTTTAGCCAAAATGATTGAGGGGTTTATATGCAAGTACACAGATATTTTTTCCCCTTTGCTGCTATTCATGTATAAAGAATAAATTATATGTATTATATCAGCTGTACTTTTCTCACATTAATTAAGTAAAAGAAACACTCTTAACAAAATTTTGAAAATAATATAAATTTTATTTAATTAATAAGAAGTTAAATATTTAAACTTTTCTAAATAAGATGAATGCAATATTATTTCTAGCAAATCATCTAACTAAAAAAAAATCTGCTTAAAATAAATACCAACCAAGAACAAAGAATTTAAACTGAATAATTATGTTTTAATGTTCTAGAATGAACAATTTGCCACAGTAAAATAATTGCAGGATGAAATCTGAAAAATACCATTCAAATCTTGGATGCATCCTATTCTTTTGGTCCCAGCCTTTTATATTAGATGTTTGGATTTGTTATACCATTTGAACTTGGAATGCTTTTGCTATATTGAAGTTTTCTACTAATTTAGGGTTATTTCTTTAATTTAGGATTCTTGGGAGGTTTTAGAATTCTTATGTATGCATGGTGATTCATAAGGTTTTTTATATTCATTCAATTTCCCACTCTTCTACTTGCACAACATCCAAATCTATTTTTCCCATCACTTCTGTGCTTGGTGATAGGCAACGATTTTTTATTCAAGCTCTCTCTCATCATCTGGTATTAGATATATAAATGTCACCCATTTGGTATAGTAGTTAGTGACACATATTGCAGTGCTGTAGGGTGGAGTTCGAATTCCAGAGAAGTATGGATGTTTGTAAATGTATAGTGCCTTTGTGGCTTGGAGGTACTCTAAATAGCCGTTAGGCCGCAACTCCTCTTTTGAGGGTGGAAGGGTAAAAGGGGTGGGAGGCCTCTGACCACCCCCAGGGTGTTCTCCCTCAAAACTGGGGTGGAACTAAGATAAATCATACTATTACCTGTATGGTACTCAAAGCTACGGCTAAGGACAGGTGTTCACCTAGCCCCTTGTTGCAACAAATTTCGTGGGTCTTGATCTGATGTTACTGTTGATAAGGTGGCACAAGTAACAACAACAGATATATAATAATTTACCTACTGGTCCCAAATTTTAAATTTTGAAGCAATTATTTTATGAATCAAAAATTATAGATTTTTATTCATCTTTGATTTTTTTGCGAAATTCAGCTTTAATTATAATTCTGTTAGGCAAACGTGGAATTTTCTCCTGACTGCTTAACTATTACATGACTAGATTCAACACATAGCAGTTCATAATCTAACTTGTGTACAAATTTATCCACAAGCATTATTTAATCAATTCATGGGTCTTTTATTTTTCTTTCTATTTAATTTTCAATAACTAGATTCTAACTGAATTGGGAACCTTATTGAAAATTCTTTCTTAAGAATTCCAAGAAATTATTTTTATTTTATCACTTGAAACATAGTCAATCACTTTATGCTCATAATGTTTATAATATATTTATCTTAATCTATTTAATAATAAAACTTTGAATAGGTCTTGCAATTATATTATTAAACTAATCAGCTTCTCTTAAAGTTTAAAAGACTTAAAACTTATTACATCCAATGAATAACCATCTACTTTATTGCATAGTAATTAAGAATAGAAATATAAAAATATATCAAGAGATTTAGTGCTTATTTGTTATTGGAACCATGGTCCTGACACTCTTTTTTGTGTTTCGGCTACTTTACCTATACATTAAGAACCAGTATAAGATGCAGAATTTGATACATTTTCTGTGTGTTGCCTTCTCTGATTTCATGACTACTATAACCAATAAATTAACAGTATAACATGAAGAAAATGACACTAAGTTAAAATTAATCACTATACAGATTGATGATATTTGAAAAATAGAGCCACTTCCATTTATAATTTCAATGATTAGTATGGGCCTGAATTTGGTGTGTTTTATACATGTTTGAATTGATTGTCCTGATAAGTTCTGACATTTTCTGGTACTTAGGTATTAGTGTCACAGCAGCAAAATTTGCACCACATGAATCATGCCATTATATCAAAACCACAAAGATTCTTACGTGTTTTATTTGAAGAGAAACTATTCTTGTGGTGCAATTTTGGCTGCAGTATGCTTATATGTAAGCATTTATTTTCTTCTGAACATTTTGCTATTTCAGTGTTAAAACATTTTCCATGATTGTTTATTTAAAAAATTATTAAAACAATATATTAATGCTATTCTTGTACTGCATGTAATTTTTTCTAAGAAAACAAATATCTTAATATGTATGATATTCATTGTGTATAAAAGGTTTGCTGTCTAAACAGGCAAAAGTTATTTTAGTAACTTTAAATATTAGATTTTTTAAATGTCACCATTATAAAGATTATTGTAGAGAATAGATACTAAGATCGTACTAAAAGTATCATAATCTATGTATCTTAAGATTATTTAATAACATTAATTTTTAGTTTATATATTTATTGTTTGAGCAGATAAAGTAAATACTGTTCTCTCTTTTAGGAAGACAAGGAAGTTGGTAGTCCAATACGCTTTGATAACTTACCTGATGTAATACTTTTTAAAATATTCAGTTATCTTTACATAGGGGATCTGTGCCGTGCTGGGAGGTAAGCTTTATTCATAAGTAATTCGAAGACTTATTTAGAAATAGATTTTTTAATTAATTTTAAAATGCCAAATAAAAAATTCCGAATTTTTTATTTTGGTGATACACCTGAATATAAAAAGTATGTGAAAATGGTTGATACAAAAAAAAAAATTACACATAAAATTAATTTAATGAAAAGGATAAACCAGTTCTCATTTTGATTAATTTCTTCAAGAAGTTTTTAGGTCACCATACAAATTTGCATTTCATCAACGTTTTAAAGTCTTTCTCGCTTCTTAGACTTGACTTATGTCAATGCTGAAAATCCAAATTCACAGAACTATAAAGAATGGCAGAAGAATTTTTATAACTTTCAACCTGATTGCAGGATACAAATTTTTGACAGAAATCCAGAACTTGTCCAAATTTTTTCTTGAAGGATGTTGAGCAGTAAAATTTATCATTTCTCAAATCAAGGAGTTGTTCTTTTTCTGTTGTTATCAAATTGGGTGCCTTGGAATTGTACGAATGGTTTGATTAATCTTGTCAACTGAAAACAAAAATAGCTTTCTAGTGAGATTTTAAATTTGTCAGTGGCACTTATTATTTCGATTGCAATTTTACTGAGATTCATTAACACCCAGAAAACAGTTAAAATTTCCTTTAGATATTTCATATTTTTGAAGTTTAATTTTTCTTTAAATGATTTTAATGATTAGTGTAATGATATTCTCATATGGATATTAAAGATTTAAATTTTAAAACATTAAGCTTTTTGTACAATTCCAAGGTAAATTGAATTTCAAGTCATCCAGTTTCATCATGAGTGAGTGATTTGGGATTTTACGGGTGCAAGAGCCAATTTTGGCTAAGCTACGCTTAATATTTATTTTGAAAAATAAAATATTGGTTCAATCTTGTCATGAAGAGAAAATCTAAAAAATGTTTTTTCTGTCTCCAAGAACAAAATCACTTCTGCTGTCACAGATGTATGAGTCATTTCAGATTCTTTCACTTCACACTTTAATGTGATATAAAATAGTTTTGTTGCTGGATTCTATTGTGTTATACAGCCTAGAGAAAATTCTAGAGTAAAGAGGTTGACTCTTGATGATGTTGACTGCTTGTTCATAATATAATCAACATCTTCAACAGCAAAAGTCTGGAGTTGAAGATTTTGTTACAAGAGGTTATCTGTGCTTTATGCAGTCGACACTTACAGTGTGATAAAATTCCATCATTGATGGACATCCATTTGTGCCAACATCATAGTTTTTCCATCACAAAACAGAGCTTTAAATATTTTTTTGTAAAAACTCAAACATGTTTTATCATGTTGCTATGCTTTTCAAATAAGTTAAAAGATTAATCTTCAATTCTGTGCGATATTGTGTCATTGGATAATTTCACTTTTTGATTTTTGTTGCTTCCATTCTCAACATTCTTTCAACAATGACAGCTAATGCTAGTGCAGTGATTGGACTCTGTATCATATCTGTGTAGTTTTTTTGTGTTGTGCTATTAATTGTATAACCTTACAATTATCTTTCTACTGGTACCTTTATTTAGTTAAAAAAAAATTTGCTGTTGTTGTTGTACTGCTAAATAATGTGGCAAAATGTTCTCTTGGTTTGCTTTTGGCCTCTAGATTTGAAGTTTCCTCTTGTATTTCCAGTTGACTTGGAACAAAAACACTTTATTTACAAGTTTCTTTTTGCAGACTGTACAAAATAGTATTTGAAGGCCTTCTGATTTAATTGTGATAAATCAAAATTCAATGTAGACATATTTATACTTCCTTTTGCTTCTTTGTTTTCCTTCTGTTAGTGAAGCACCAGATTTTATTAGATATTTGTCCATTTTTGTTTATTATATGGCACTGCAATCGCATATTTAAAAAAAATAAAACAAATTTTTTTAAATCAAAACATTTGTGAAATAAGTAGCAACCCATTTGGAACAATATCAGAATCACTTGGGTAATTGCAAACACTATTTCAAAGAAGTTCAGTTCTGGTTTATGGGATATGGAGCAACAAAGGCTATATTCTTCTAAAAGACTAAAGAATTTATAAATTAACAGATATCAAAATATTTCATTTTCTGGACAAAAAATCTGAATGTTAATGTATTTGACATAGCTTTCTCCAATAATTCTCTGAAAGTAATGTTGTAATGTGGATCAATTTTGAGAAAATGCTTTAGTTTGTCTTGAGGATGAATATATCTATTGCAGTGTAACAAGATGTGGTTCAAGTTGTTTAAGCATTTACAAATTCTACGATTTGTGTTGTCTGATAAATTGAATTTTCGCAGAAGTTCTGGAATGATGATCATTTTGCTGAAGATTCAAGTGCACAGGATTTCTTCTCTTCTATTACTTGTCCACTTAGAAATTGAGCCTGTGTTTGGAATATTGCTTAAGTTTTCAAAATATTTGCATAAACAGAAGTTATCTTTTGCTTTTTTAAAACTCTCTTAATAGATTTTTTGCTGATGTCTTCCTAGGCGATCCAGTCGATGTAAACGTTGGGCTCTGTGACAGTTCTTGCGAGATTATCCGTCTGTTCATTCTACAATATATTTGAATGTCCCGGAGTCCAAAGTAGAATCATCTGATTATTATAATACAATAGAATGTGTATCTTGCTAGCTAATTTATGGATAACACTATGGGACTTGATCAAGTAATTTTAAAGAGCTGAGAGATTATCAGATAAAATTAGCAGATTTTTGTTTGTAACTGACAGATCATCTAAAGCTTGGCAGATAGCCAGAGCTTCAGCTGTAAAAATAGAATTATTGTGATTGATTCTATAAGCAAAAGAGGAATTTTCTGTAATACCTGCAATAGATGTAATTTGTTCATTTTTCGAAGCATCAGTAGCTATTATATGGAAGTCCTGGAAATCATTATCTACTGTTTCATCGAATAAACCCCTTATAATTTATATTGGTAAATTTTTATCCTGAAATTTGAATTTTTTGACTTATATTTTGCATGGAAGAATTGAAAAAGATGTTATTCTGGGGATTGGGATAATTTGACCACTAACAGCATTCAAAGGATTTAGTATATTTATATAATATTATTTTTATCTTTATCCATAATATCTATATTCAGAGACTCAGGGTTATTGCTATATAATGGAAAAAAGGTTTGATTAGAGAAATTTGAGAAAGAAAAAACTTATTTGCCAATCTTCGTATTTTGTCTGACAGAATTTCCTGTCCAGCCAATTTTAAAAGTACTATGTTTGGAGTTCATTGTGGAAATTCTAATGCAATTTGGAGGGCTTTGGCTTGAATGACATTAAAAGGTTTCAGTTGATTATCAGACCATTTATTTATTATATGGCTAAAGAGAGAGTAATAGAAAACACTGCATATACTATTATTTACTATTTTGATCGGATCTGCTGCTCTTGGTCCATGATGTTTGTATGCCATATCCTTAAGGCTATTAATTTTTTTCAATGCTTTGCTATTTAATTGATTTCTCAATGAAACATTCTGGCTCTGTTTGGAAAAATGAATTCCTAAATATTTGATAGATTGCCAAGGGAGTGAATACCCTTCCAATAAAATATTAGGAAAAGTATTAATTCTTTTATTGGATAATTCGGCTATTGTACTTTTATCTAGACTGAGATAGCTTCCAATATTTGCACCATTGAGAAATTCTTTCCAGCTTATTTTGCAATTTTTTGCAAATGTAATCAAGAGAATGATGTGAGCAGTATATGAAAATGTCGTCTGCATAAACTAAGCATTCAATGTTATATTCCAAAGTTTCAAAAAAATCATGCATGTAAATAGTATATAAAATGGGAGAGAGAACACTACTCTGAGGAAGACCTTGTGGAAATATCCCTTAGGAGGAAAGATAACCCCTCCAATTTGATTTGAAAAGATCGATATGCGAGAAACTTGTGAATCCAAATAGCTGTGTTTTGCCTGTTATACCAATTTGTAGACATTTATAAAGAAGACCATCTGCAAAAACTGAATCGTATGCACTTTTTATATCTAAACTTATTCCTACAAAATATTTCTTTTGTAATTTTGTATCCACTATTGTGTGCTTTTTGAATAAATTAGGTAGCACTTCTGCTATCTTTAAAAGGGACGAAACCATTTTGTTGAGGATGAAGTTTTCATTCTGCAGGTAGAAAATATCATAATCTATTGGTTGGAACTCTTTCAAAGGTTTTTGAAAAGATGGAAGTCATTGCTATTGGTCTATTAGATGAAATTTGAGTTTTGTCTTTGCATTGTTTAGGAATCAGGAAGATGACTGCATGCTTCCAAGAGTTTGGAACTATTGCATTATCAAATAAATTTTGAAAAAATTACTTCACAACCACTGTGATCAAGCTTTTTAAGGAAAGATGCTGTGATATGATCAGTTCCAGAAGTTGAATTTTTAGAAAGTTTTATTGCTCTGAATTTCAAAAATATGAAAAGGTTTATTAAGTATGTTATCCTCTTTGTGGAAAAAATCTGCAAAAATATTTGCTTAAATTTGAGGTTGAGTAATGAATCTATTATTAATTTGAAGAATATTATACTTAGGTTCTCTATATTATTAGTACTAGAGGGCTTTTTAAGAATATTAAAAAATATCTGGATTAGGAACAATGTTACAAATATTATCCCAGTACAATCTTTTGGCATTTTTTATATGAAATCTGAGTTTACTAACGTATTGCTTGTTTTTGATCCATAATTGGGGAAAAACGCTACATATAGCCTTTTCTCTGAACTTTTTTTTAATTTTTAAAAATTATGGCAAGTACCATTCCACCATGTAGGGAAAGATTTGTTCGAGATTTTAACTTTAATATTACTATGAATAATTTTCGAAATTGTATCAGTAAGATTATCTATATTTTCCTCTGGGTTGCTTAATATAATCTGCACTTCTTTCACCATTTGCCTGTCTATTTATGTTAAAGATCTTTTACTAGGCTTTAGTAGAGAAAACTCTTGTCATTACTGGCTGTGATCACTTTCAAAGAAATAAGCTGAAACATAACAATTAGTATATCCCGAGAGACTTGAGGAGCAAATTATAAGATCGATTAAAGAAGATTTACCCACTGAATTTCTATAAGTAGGAACAGTTGTATTAAGAAGTATTGAATTTGAATCAGTCAACCAATCAACAAAAATATTACTATATCTGGAACTGTGATCCTATCCCCACATTGAGGGATGCAGGTTAAAATCGCCAAAAATGAAGAAAGGATCTGTTAAAGATTTGAGAAAGGATTTGATTAATGTAATATTTAATCCATGTGGTGTGTAGATGAATAAAGGAAAACATAAGGGACATAATAAACATAAAAGGAAATGTCTTTAATATTTATTTTGACAACAAGTATTTCCAATTCTTCTATTTGTGCTATCTGAAGGTGAATTTGTTGAGCAGAAACATTAAAAAGAACAGCTATTAAACCACCTCCTGATCTATTTTGTCTGTCATTTCTGAAAACTTTTTTCCCTTGAAATATTAAAACTGGTTCCATTTGATAAAAAGGTTTCTTGGAAAATCAAGATATCTGCTTGCGAAAAGGGAGGGATATTTAACCAAATGGTTTTATTTTTCAAGCTTCTACAATTTCATTGTAAAAAATTCATAAATTTAGAAAAGAAGGAGAAAAAAAATATTTGTATTAAAATACTGAATGTGATCATATGTACACAGAAAATGAGAACATATATACAGAGATTTTTTTTCTTATCCGAATTCAGTGTTAAGTTTTCCACTATTGCCAGAACAACCTTGAATTGGATTTATGGTGGTACGTAATATGTCAGATGCTCTTTTTTTCTGCCTGGGGGAGAACAACACGTCATCGAATCTACTATGCTGCATACACGAGAGAGTACTATTTCCATTGATTTTTGTAAAGTTTCCATCAAGAATGTTGTTTGTTTTTTCAATACTGTTTGGAAAGCAGTCATCATTTTTTCAAATTTCATATCAATGATTTCTTGTATGTTATTATTTTCTTGTGGAATATTTTTAAGTACTGTCGCAAAATTTTCAGAAGTAGTTGCATGAAATCGTCGTCGTGCCTCGCTTAATGTTATGTTCTGTCTACACTTCAATTCCATAATTTGGGTTTTTTTATAAAAGAACAGAGAAGAGTTTGCTGAATGATTGCCCTTATAGTTAGTGCAGCTCGCATTTACTGTGCACGTCCCTTGATGAAAAGAACCACAATTACAATATATTGCTGGACTCTGACAAAATCGAGATGGATGTAAAAAACTGAAACAATTAGTGCATTGTCTAGGTCTGTCAGTGAATAGTTGGATCGTATGAATAATAAACCAAAGTTTAACATTATCTGGTAAAACCATTCCAAGTATGGTTATCAGAACGGGAGATACTTCAGGACATGTACCTGATTTTATAAATCTGTGAATTTCTACAACATCAAAATTATTGCTACTTTGTAATTCCGCAGACAATTCTTCCAAGGATACATTAGTAGGAATTTCGTATAATAAGAAACAGGATGTAATACCCTTCCATATGCCACTTGCTTTAACCGAAACTTTCAATAATTGATCTAAATATAAGATTTGTATTGCATAAGCTGGATCCAAAGTGGCAAATTGTAATTTTCCATTTCTAGTAAATGACATATTAGAAATTTGATCACATCTGGGAATTTATCTCCGTATATAGTAGTTGCGGGTTTATTTTGGGAATAGATGACGGCTTTTGTTTATTTTCTAAAAATATATTTATCTCTGTTATTTTCCTTTGGCCAGCTCGTAATATGAGCTCCTTTTCAGTTGTAGAACACGGTAATATTTTACATTCCTGGTATCCATCTTATTTTCCATCTGTATTGTTATGTGTTCTTTGACATTGGATACTTCAATCTTTGCAAGACTCACCTTGAGTCTAATTGCTTCAGTAAATAGAGTTGAACACTTGAACAAAAAATAAACTTTGAATATCCGTTACCAGCTTGCCACATATATGCAACCACTAAAACCCAGACCAAATATTCATCAAGTCTTTGAAGAAGTTGTAATACCCATTCAATTTTAATTATTTCAAATACCTTGCAGCAAATTTGACAATTCTACCAGAAAATTGGTTGAGAAACACTCATCTACATTATAAAATGCTAAAATTACTAAATAATTTAATACTTGATGAATTTGATAATTTAAATGGTATTAAAACATGTACATGTGCAAGTACTTAAGTTAATGTTTATATCTGATGGAAGTTTTAAATGATTTTTACTAATTTTGCATTTCAAAGCAACACAAGGGCTATTGGCAATGGACTTCATAATGTTGAGCATCAATTGAATGAGAGAGGATCACACTTGAGCTGGTGCCTTTCTCCAAACTTCCATGCTATGCCAACATATGGACATTGTGCCTTGTCAAATTTAACATGAAAAACCCCTCTACATGACGGGTCTTCATCGGCACCAGGTTGAAAGTTTTCAAATAGTCAGGTATAGAAATATTCCAAAAATATAAAGCATTATTTGTTATATGTAATTTTTTTTTTATAAATGAGTACCAAGCTTTTTTGTTTGGGAACTTAACACTGGGAGTTTCGCATCATACTGACCACCTGATCAGAACATCTGCTCAGGACCCATGGTCACGTATACTGATATGGGCACAATAGGCCCTGGCCCTCATGATCTGTTGCGCCACTGAGTTAAGTTAATATTTTTTATAAAACATTTTTAAATTGCAAATTCTTTGAAACATTATATTTGATATAGAATAACTGAGGTAGAATAGTTTTACTTTTAAATAGAAAAATTGTATTTAGTAAAAACTTGTGGAAAATATCAAATTATATTATATGCTTTTTCAGGAAGTTGATTATTTTTGCAATTGTTTATCAAATCAAATAATTAGCATTATATCTCTGAATACATTTAATTGTAGATTATTTTATACTAAGATGAACAGTACAGTAATACCCGAACTTACGCAATAGATGGGACTGAGTGATAACTGTGTAAGTCGGGGTATAATTTCACATTTAAATACACATAAATTCAGGGGCGTAGCTACCGCTGTATCAATGATTCAGAGCTCCAAGCTACAGGGGCCCCAACATATGTAATTATAGTACTCCCTAACAGGGCTTTCATTTCTAAAAAAGGGCTCCCAAGGAGTTTTGATATGGAGCCCATTCAGAACTAGCTATGCCAATGCATAAACTATTTGTAGTTATATGTATTAAAATAATAATTTAGAAAAAAAATTTTAATCAAATCTTAGATAACACAAATACAAAATCGCAAACTTAAAGTTATTTTGATGTAGAAGGTTTCATAAAATCTTAACTAAGTAGTCTGCCGGCTCAAAGATTTTTTTTTTCTACTGCAAAATTGCCTTGTAGCATGCTGATAATTGTTTTATTCCTTGTTTTGTTGAAAAAATATGCACTTCATTGGAATCTATATTTTTAAAAATTTATAATCCTTTTTCAATTATATTGAGAACTTCTGTCAAATTCCCAGCCGTCTTTCGATCGTCTGATTGAAACTAGGTCCAAAGATTCTTCAATGTCTTGATCTTGCTAATGCATTTCTATGAACTTATGTATTGTCAGTTCCTGATTGTGGGAATCCAGCAGTTCTTGAACATCATCACTATCCAGTTCTAAATTTATTTGCCTGGCAAGATCGACAACTTTTTCAATCACATTACCAATTTCATCAGGCTCTAGCACTGATTCTGTCTGAGTTTCAGTGATGTTAAAAAAGACAGTTTTTACCTAGCACCATTTAAAGTTTTTTGTAAAACTTCATTCCATGATTGACCAATGATTATCACTCCATCTGAAAAATAGAATTGTTTCCAAAAGTCTTTAACAGAGAGTTCTTTGTTTTGTTTCATAGCTCATGAAGGGGAAAAAGGATGTTTGAAATAAGGTTGAACATTTTGATGTTTCCCCCGATCCCGGTTGAATAAACTGAAAAAAAAACCCAACTAGATTTGAAAACTTTTAAGCGGTTTACAAAAAAATGTTTGGTAAATCTTCTATAATTTATCCTTACAGAAAACTTAGTAACTTATACCTATAATTAGTTTATATTAAATTTAACCCACCATTGTATTTAGTTCAATTAATTTTTAAAGATGGGCAAATGACCCATTATGTTTTGTAAAATTCAAATACAAAAATTTAAAAAAAAATAAGTGCCATTACTTAAAGACCCTTATTTAATAAAATGAGGGGCCCTTTTTCCCCCCAAAACTGCCAAACGGGGGGCAAGTACCGATTGTTAGTCATATTTGGGTAGGTATCCACCCCAAATAATCCTACAAGACCCCATATTTGAAATAGTAAAGGCAGCATTAAGGTTTTCCAAGAAATTTCAAAAGTTCCCTTGATTACTGACAGGGGGAATTTGAGGGGAAAAGGCAAAAACCGAATGTTTTAAACCACTTGTTACAGATTTGGCCATTTAATGGAAAGATAGTATCCACCTGCCAGGGAAAACTCCTTGAAACAGGTTTTTCGTATATCCTATTAAAAAAACATCAAGTAATGCTCTATGGGGATAAGGAGTTCTATTGTGTGTCATAAAAAAAATTGCCCCCCAGTTGACTGTACACCGGGTCCCGAGTTTCCTTTTTTGGTTATTGGGTTGGAGGGGGAAACTTTGTATTTTAAATAGGAGGTGGTTTTTTTGTTTTTAAAAAAAAAAATTGGCAGTGAGTCATTTAATTTTTTTTTTTTAGATGCTAATAAAATAAAAAAGACCTTTTTAAGTCATCATTTTTTATTTAAAGGAAAATTTTTCGTAGATAAACACAATGCATTTTGTATGAATTCCGGGACCATTTTTCTAAAAATTTTTGTGCCATTTGAAAAGATATTGTAAATGTCCCCCTTTTTTTTTGGTTTAGTAAATTTGTAACTGAGCCTAAAAGAAACTCATACCACCAAGATGATAAAGTTTTTGAACCATGTTGGAAAAAAAATGCACATTTAACAAGTCAAGAAATTGCGAAGGTTTGGCATTCATCATACAACTGTTGGAATCACATTAAACTTTGGGTTTGTTTTAAAAACGGTTTTGGGGGTTCCCCAAAAAATGGGAAAAGAATTTGTCTGATCTTTAGAATGTGTTCATCACATCTGATTAGACACAATGTGGAGCAGTTTTTGCAAGCTGATTACTGGGGATGAAAAGTGGGTTCTTTTTAAAAAATAAAAAGAAAAACTTACCAAACCAGGAACATCATCAGCAACAGTTGCAAAACCAAAAATCCCTCACGAAAAATACTGGGGTTTTTTTGGGGGACAGAACCAGTGCTACGAGTTGCTGAAACGGGAAAACTTTGGGTTTTCTGCAATCAACTGGAAAAATTAATGCGCATCAAAGAAAAAGGCCAGCATTGGTCCAGGGTATGTTCCCACCCCGGGAATGCTACCACATACTGCAATGGTGACACAACAAAACTGAACCAGGGGGGAATCCTTTACCACCGATACCTTTTTCACCTCTATTATTACCGTTCGATCTCGCAAAATTATTCGGAAAAAACAAACTTTTGAAATGTTTCTAAGGCAGTTCGACTATTTTAATTCCCAAGGCGGGAAATTCACAAAATAAATTTTTAAAACCTGAAAAATGGCAACAAGTTGTAAAAATAATGGAGCATATATAATTATTAATATTAAAACAATTTTTTTTAAATATTCAAATATTTTCTTTAAAAAAAGAACTTTCCCTCAAACCCCCAATGTACTTCTCATAATATGATTGACGGGAAAAATGGAATTGCGACCGTTATTTTCTTCCATTCTATGGTTTATTACCAACAAAATTCGAACTGTTGGGGATGGTTCCCAAAGTGCGGGATATAAGGGGGTGCCAGCTGCATAGGCGAAGTAACATTGGGGTTGCGAGACACACCATTTGGTTATATGCTATTGTAGTTAGTGATAATATTAATAGCTCTTTGGTCTTGGCAGGCAATCTGAAATAGTCTTTATTCCCCTCTGGAATCAATATGCCATAGCTGAGAAACTACTGGCTGGTGACTTTCATTTACTACCCAAACATATTTTAATAATATAAAAGGTGACACTAAACCACTGAGCATTTTTTTTTGAAATGTTTTCCTGGTGCCAAACGATAATGACTTGGGCTTTATTGTAACTAAAAAACAGCGCTTTTTTATACTTTCCAATATATATGTTCCATGGGTTTTTCATTGCCTAAATGGGGGGTTTTTATCGCTCAATGTACAACCCCTTTTTACGGATTTTTTCAATATTTTTTAAAATTTCATTTCCAAAAAAAAAAAAAATTTTGCATGCAACATAAAAGTATTTGATTAGAGTTAATTATGTAATATATGTTGTGCCTGCTGAATATATTTATAAGAATTTCTAGCTTTAGTTTTTGAAGCCTTTTTAATTTATTGCTCACAAATCATGTTTCAGCAGTATCGTTAAATGATTAAAGAGGAACTTATTATCAGGTTAAAATATATTCAACATTTATTTACTCTTTTTATGCAATTATTTAATTCCACCTTTGCCATTCCAATAAATGTGATATTTACTATATTTTCAGTGAACACATTTCCAACTGACAAAAGATGCAACCATTACATTTTCATTGCTAATTGATTTTATGCCCAAAAATTATTTTGTTGAAAATTCATGGTCTTCAATTTCTCGGGAAGAAATTAGACATTTTGTACCAATTTTATGTAAAAACTACAACTTTGAATTCCTTCTATTGAAAAATCAATGAAAAAAAGATGTTTATTTTTTGAATAGGCTTCATTTGGACATTTTTTACATTCTCGTTAATCTGAATTTTTATTTAATTTATTTTCCTTTAAAAGGGGCTGTTTGATTTATCTTATTTGGATTTCTTTTTTTTTTTTTTTCTGTTTATCTTGTCATTTGTGACATTTTGGTCAGTTTAAAGACATTTTAACGGGAGGGGACCTGGTGAATCTGAAATACGTCATAAGAGTATATTACATAGTGAAATATACTAGATATGATCATTGGTATCACTATTAAATTGCTGAAATCATTTCACTGTTAAAATAGAGCATGTGAGAAAAAGATTCCCATCAGTATAGTTAATTTATGGAATCTTTTTTTTGTGTGTGTGAAAAAAATTTATGAAAAGGGCCGAAAAAAAAGCCATGAAATAAAAAAGTTATATGTAATCTTAATAGTATTGCATGTATTTATTATATAAAATATGTTACAAGTCATATTTTGTAACAAAAATTCTTCTTCACTGCCACTGTGTCTGACCCAATCTGCTTTGATCACTTCTCATAGATTTTACCTATAGATGCTTCATGTATCATACAATACAAATTTCCAGACCTCAATGTTATATTTATTTTTAATCAAATTATATTATTGGAATTACTTTTCTAGTACATGTGATATATATTATTCTCTGAAATATAAATGTATTTTATGCATTAAATAAATCTTTGAAAAGTGTTTTAATACCTTTAATTTAATACTTTTTTCTTTTAGTTTTCTTGTGAAAATATATTAATCTTATGGTATAAATTTTCTTTACCTTGAATGTCTAATCAAAGCATTATAGTTAAATCTTTAACTTATAAATATATAAAACAGCGTTTATTTAAAAAGTTATTTATTTTGTAATAAACTAAGTATGAATTTTATTTATTGGAATAATTTTATCTGTTTTGTATGTTGATTTTTTTCTTTTGACAGGGTGTGTTTGAGGTGGTATCATTTGACTCGTTGCCATGTGCTATGGAAACATGTTGATGCACATGATATGCAGCTAACATCATACCAGGTGCAAAAGTTAGTTCCAATTCTTCCATCCTGCGTTATGTACTTGAGAATCTGTAGTCTTTCCACTCAACAAAGAATTCCTTTCCTCACTCCTCACACAGCTATTGAAATAAGAGAACGTTGTCCTCAACTAAAAACATTAATTATTGAGAGTGCATTCATTGCAAAACATATTAATTTTACAGATATTACTGTAGAAGATTTACCTCAGAAACTATCTGTACTTTCATTACGTAAGTCTTTCTTTCATACCGACCAGTTCTTTTGTAGTGTGAGTCATCCAACAGTTCCAAAAATCAAAGTGTTAGACTGCAGTTCTTGTTGGTGTGTGTGCGATAATGACATACCTTTCTTTTCAAGACTTAGCGATTTGCAGGAAATATATCTTGCAAACTGCCCAATTTCAGATGCTGGAGTTGTGACTTTATTGAAAGGTGTTGAGAATTTAAAAGTCTTAGACTTAGAAAACACTGAAATTGGAGCTCAAACCATTTCAACTTTGAGCCAGAATTGCAGTTTGCTAGAAAAACTGTATCTTGGGAATACTCGTATAACAGATGAACATTTGTTGTTTATCCAAAATAGCTCTCTTCCAATGTTACAAATAATTTGTCTTCGTAAAACGCACATAAGCTGTGTTGGCTTGCGCTATTTAATATCCTGCTTGAATACTTTAAAGTACATGAATGTTTCTACTTGTAATGTTTCTTCAGAGTGTGCATTGGAATTAAATTTACATGTATCAGTGAAGAAACGCTTACAGTTTGATGTTAATGAAGATGGTGGACAAGAATATTGTGATCACTTTTTATTAAGAAGTAGTCAATTTGAAAATTAATTTTTTTCTTTGCGGAGAAAAATTATGTGAATGCATAAAAATGCTCTTTATCTCGAACCTGAGAATTTTTGTGATATTTAGAATGTGTATTTTTTTTAATGTTTTTAATGTCGTAAATATTATTCTATTCATTTCTTTTCTCAAATTATGATATATGAACTTAAAGAGGCTCATTTTATTCATTTGTGATTTATTATAAAATTAGATTTTAGTGACTCAACATCAACACCAATGCAATAAATGTTCTATATAGCTTATTTCTGTATTAAGATAAATTAATCTAAAAGATTAGTTTTAAATTTGGATAAATTATATGTGATAGTCTTGTTAACTTTTCTTGAAAATTGACATACATATTTGACAATACGTGTACTCAGTTGTGAAGATTCGAAGTAAAATTAAATTCTAGAGAACCACTGAACATCTGTGCAATAAATGTTCCTTACAGTCTATTTTTGTATTAAAATAAATTAATTGCATTGTACCAAATAGTTAACTTTAAACACAGATAAAAATAAATATATACAATCTTGTAAAATCATTCTTTATTTCTTGCAAAACTTCTTTCATACCAGCATTTTCATAATGTTGGAATTTCCATTTATTTTTGGTAGCTGTGATAAATATTAATAAAATTTCTTATCAAAAATTAACTAAGTTTCTATAATTTATATTGAAATAATCCAATATCAATAAAAGGTTAATGTATTGTATCTTAACTTCCATGTTATGACAGAAACAATTAAAAGGTCTTCGAGAAATAGGATTTGGAAATATGAGTAAAGAATTCATAAAGCATGCTCTGTATATTATATATTTATTTTCTGGAAGTAGCAAGAGTAAATGAAATTTTAAAAAGTACTTTCTGTGTACTTTGAACAATTGTAAATACTATATTTATTTTCTAGAATTAATTAAAGCAAATATTTTTTTTTAATCCAATCTTTGCTTACTGAGCATTTGTAATTTGTATAAAAATGTTTCATAAAAATGAAGAAAAAGATTTATTAATTTTCAAATAGTGAAGTAACATACAAACTGTGTATTCCAATAAGACTTTGGAAAGAGTAATATAATCCTGAGAAATGGGAAGAATTACCTGCACTTTTTTCCTTTGAATTATTTTAGTAAGTGTATTGAAAAATAATAAATTTTGAGCTTGTAAGTATAAGGATAAAAAAGAAACTTGAATAAAGACAGTGGTTTTTTAACATTTTAATGTTAAAAGAATTAGAAAGACAAAAATGAAAAGAGCTTCTCATTTTTAAAGATGACAAGAATTATTAGACGCTAAACATGATCAGTCAAAAACCACACATTTACTAATTTTCAGTTATGGCAATCTTACTAGGATTATGATTGTGGCACATGGTTGCCAGATAGGGGCCTTCAACTCATAACTTAGACTAAAGATGCTTCAATGCATAAATACCATCATTATTTCTTGTAAGTTTCTGAATTTATGTTACTCTAATATTGTTCCAATAATAGTATAACTCTTAATTTTTTAAATTGTGTCTATTGAACAAATTCTGAATTCCCATGTAGTATAAAAAACTGTGATTATTTTGTTCTACCTATCAATTTAAATTACAGAAATAGTTATATTATTGTAGAAAATTATCCTTTTTAACCAAAAATAACTTATGTGATTTTATCCAATAAATTTGTCATTTTATATACACACACAATAATTTTGTGAGTTATATATTGAACAATATCTTACATTTACTGTGACTTTATTAATTAGTAAATTACAGTTTTTTACTCTAAAAGAACTTTGTGAAATCATTTTTTATTGATAGTTATTGCATATTTTATATTAATATTTCTTTGATGTATTATTATCAAATGTTTGAATCATGATCTTTCCTCACTACAAAATGTCTTAATGGTTGAAATGATGAGTATGTCCTTTGAAAAGGCTTCCAATTTCCTTTCTGCAAATGTTAAGAATCAAAAGCTCATGCATTTATGATTATTGATATGTATTTTTTGTTGTAATATTTAAAGTCTTGTCAACAATTTTTTCCTTACAGTTGAATCGCAGTTAAAAAAAATACATACTATTCAATTTTTGGATACTTAGACGAGGGCTCCCCAAACTTTTTATCACCATGGACCAGTCAATATTTGATCGTTTTACCATCAAAATAGCTCAATGAGGGGGGAACACTGATTGTTTATATTTTAGATTGTTTTGATTTATTAATGTAATTTAATTGTATTTAAATGTGTGTGCCTTCTAAATAAATTACAGTTACAGTTTTAAATTTTTTTACTTCGCTAAAGTTCATTAAATTCTTTGATAATATTTTAACTCTTTATGAGTTGTAATATTTTTCTGTTGCCAGTTTAAAATAAAATCTAAATATAAAAACATAATGGACCATTTGTGATTAAAATATTTTTTTAAAAAAATAAATGAATGTTATTAGATAACTAAGGTAAAAAAAAATTTGTCAGCATAAAAAGTTTGTGTGTAATTATGTATATGCTTTTCTGTATTGTAAATGACCTATATTTCATAATAAATCTACCATCATGAAAAATGTTCAAAATTTGTTTTGCTGTAGAATTAACTCATCATAATAACTTCGAGTTTTAAAGTACATCTTGGAATCAAAATATCACGTTACAAAATTAAGTTCTAAAAAGGAAATTACTTATATATATAAAATGAATTAGAATCTTAACTTAAAATCTCTTTTAAAAACAGATGAAGTGAAAATGACAATATATTAATATAAAGATAGAACTCTGTACTAAAAGAATATTATGTTGCCTTTTCTTATTCCC
Organism: Trichonephila inaurata madagascariensis; assembly: GCA_019973955.1. Lineage (NCBI taxonomy): Eukaryota > Metazoa > Arthropoda > Arachnida > Araneae > Nephilidae > Trichonephila > Trichonephila inaurata. The sequence goes on from BMAV01005923.1 coordinate 296,385, forward strand.
ATATATCATCACTACTTAAATATTTGAATAACCAAAACTCAGACATCCTTCTGAAATTTTTTAATTAATTTTTATTTTACCATGCATCTCTCTGTCTCTACTACACTTTTTATTCATACTGCTAAGAAATTTAAATGGATTAAAATTTTTAGATTATATTCATAAAAATTTATTTTTAAACTATTTGATTTTGCTACAGAGCTAAAAATATTTAACAACTATTTTTAAGTTCCAAGAATAAAATTTAGAAGATTCCTAGAATTTTACTATAACACAAGGGAAATTTTCTCGGAAAGGAAATTCATTTGTGAATAAAATGTAATATGATTAGAAAAGAAACATTTTGATTTTCTAATAGTTATGTAAATACACATATTTATGAAAACTATTACATATAACTTCTTTTAAGTTAAAATCTTATTGCTGTTCTTGGAAATATATAATAAAGGACCTGTATATATATAGATTCTTAAATGTTGAATTACATTTTAATTTTAAACCACATACAAATCACTATGGAATATTTCGTTTGTTCAAAGATGATGTAAGGATTTGCATGTATTACTAAACCGTAAAAGAAAAATTGCTTGATTTTCCTTAAAAATAAAGTTTTAAAATCTTATTTGTTTAGTTGAATTAATTAAAATTGCGAGGTTTAAAAAATTTGTTATTTTTGCACAATATGAATTTGATTAGTCTCAGGAAAATTGCTGTGCTTGTAGTACAAATAATGATTGGTAAAAGATACAGTATTTGCTGCGTAATGTTGAGTCTCCCTTTAAAGGTATGTGAAAGTATTCAGTATCATTTATGGTGAAAACAAAGTAATTCCTTAGGGAGTTACATTTTTTTAGAATTTATTAATATGTAATGTTATTAAAAGCAATGTGTAATTTGTTTATTACCTTTTTTGTGAGGGAGTTTGTAAAATATGTGTGCAGTTTTAAATATTTTGTTATTTAATTTAATGAAATTAACTTGTAAAAAGAATAAGAAAAGAAATCATATATTGTTGTAGTGTATATTCTCGACATTTTTGTATATATCCACCTATAATATATGGAAAGGACAATTTAGTTCTGTATGTTTCAAAAAACATTTAACTGTTGATTTGCACAAAAATTTTTATCATCCTAGATTGTAATTCTTTTAATTTTTAAATATAATGATTTGGTTAGCATTTTTCAGTCAAAAAATACAGATTTTCTTATTGGAATCAGGTATAAATAAAGGATTTTGCAGATGTAAAGAAATAGAAACTATTTTTTATAATAATTAAATAATTTTCTTAAAGTTTTAAATAAAATAATTTTTATGTGTATATTACCCAAATGATATGTTTTGAAACTTGCATGTCCATTCAAACTCCCTGCTCTTATAATAAGACTGTAAAGATGTCAGTTAAAGCACTTTTTTTCATTATGTTTTAAAAATGTATGCGATCTATTCTGAAATAAATGTTCAGGTTGATTACATTAATGTACATACAAGCTTAGTTTTTGTACACAACAAAGGAGGTTTAATAACTTTATTCAGAACTACAGGGCAAGCAATTTTAGAATCATTTAATAAATTATTTACAATTGGAAGATAATCCATTATACACTTGTTTTAAGAAACAGTTATTAATTACATTACTAGACGAAAAAAATGAACTCTTTGTTTGTGACTGTTGGTTTTACTACCAGAAATGATTTTTCTGGTATTTCTTTTCATTCTAGTTTTTCTGTTTTTTAGAAAAACCCTCTTGTCAGAAAATTGGTCAATTTTCTTTTAATAATAATCAGGGTATTTCTAAATAAAATCCTTGGCTTTGTTACATCTTCTAACTCGCTCTCATCTTCTAATAGCTCTCTATTCATTGAAACAAATACATTTCGAGTGATACATTTCATTTCATCCAAAGATATTTTTGCATTATGAGCTTGTGATTCTATTTGTGTATGTTGTTACTGTTGAAAATGTGTAGAACTGACTTCTTTATATCACATATCATTTGATTTCAAATATTTATTATGTGTGAGAGGATCATGAACAAATCATATTTTTTATTTGATTTTTTTTAAGAATTCTGTCTTGTGTGTTTCTTCCTAAGCTCAATGGTTTTATGAAACATTGTTGAAACTTCTGTTATGCTAATTGCAGTTGTAGGATTCAGACATATTACACTGGTTCAGCAAAACTGATATTTACTTTTTGTTTGAAGATTGACACAATCATAAAACTTTTTTAAATGTTTCGGTACTAGAATTTTATGATTCCTAAAGTAAATATAAACTAAATAATTGTTTTAAATACTAGGGGTATATATATATATATATATATATATATACTACAGACTTGCCACCTGTAAGGAACATCTGCTTGTGCACATCAGCGCCTAAGTTCATGAAAACTGAGATGAGCACAGTAGTCCTTAGCCTTTTGGGGCTGTTGCACCACTGAGTTTAGTTAAATTGTCTTAAATTCATCAAAAGTAGAAGTTTCTCAGTGATGGAAATAATGTTTAATAGATAATTTATGATTTTATTAATGTTGCATGTGAACAGTATGATAGCTATTGACAATGAACCTCATAATTTAAAAATCAGATTTTAGGCTGAATTAGCTCTTTTATTCCTATGACATGACATGAGAATTCAGGTCTGTTTAACATGTACAAACCTTATTGTTACCAAAAACAAATTTTTAATGAAATCAAGGATATTAACTTGATTATCTCCTGTCGCAAAATTTGCAACCAAGGCACTTAATGCATAGATACATCATGAAGGTTTTTCTAATGTATTAAACATGTTACTAATTAATGTTAAGTGCCTACCTCTAAAGAAATAACCATCTTTTTTATTTTAGATATAGGATTTTAAGTTTTTTATCATTATTAGCTTAAAAATTTTTGACACTGATTAATCTAGCCAACCTCTTTCTTGTATTCAAATATTAACTGTATAGATTGAGCTATCCTCTGGTTTCTTTTTTACACTTAACATGCCAATTAAGGTAATAAACCAGGTGTGAAATAAACTGAATCCTACCACTGGTTAATTACAACATTTGATTATATGAAACATGTTGGTTATGCAAGCATAAAGTTCATCAATTCTTTTGATGAATCAATTTTTAAATTATTTATTGTTGTAAAGGACTATCATACATCACCATCTTTGTAATAATGCATATAATAGCATTTCAGGTTATCAAAGCAATAATATATGCACATGAATATATATTTTTAGTGGACAAATGAAGTACTAATGTGTTCATAATTCAGTAGTAATGGTTAGATATATTTTTAACTTTTGGAGCTTTTATATTCTGCCCTTATTAGAAACTTTTGTCATTATTATACTTAATTTACCATAAAGAGCTTTAATATGTAGTTTCAGTAGTCTTATTGCAGTAGGCAATTAGCTGGAATATATTGTGAACAGTTTGAAGAAAGCTTCCCAAGAGAAAAATAATTTATTTCCAAAATTTATAAACTGGTTCAAATGGGGCAAATTTTTTTTGTAGCTACCATCTTTTGACCATATTGTTTTAAATATTGTGAATTAAGATCCTGTATTTTTTTCTGTTTATGATTAGCTCTCAAAGAGAAGTACGAGAGCATCTAGATATTGTATTGATTCATTATAATTATGCAAACAGTTGTCATGCAGTGGGCTAAATTCGTGTGATTATGATGTCAAATGATAAGTGCAATCATGTTTTTCCAGCTAATCAGTTCATGCACCTTGCTGTTATTTCAATTTTTGCTTTTTGAAGGAACGTTTTTTTAAAAAGTACATATTTGTCAACAATAATAATGCACATATATAAACAAAATTTGCTTTATTTAGCAGTACATGTATAATAAAAGATTATTTTTTTTTTAATTTTGAAAAACTTCTTGGAGAATGTTTATATATGAACATCTTTACCCAATTTTTTCAAATTTGAAATTTTATCTAAATTATACCAGTGGAACAATAAGTACAAGTCTAATATCAGTTTTGAATTCAGTGGAGAGCATGTGATTGCATTTATTATGTGAATATTATGAATTTAAGATTTAAATTTTAAAATATACAGTGGGGGCAAAAATTTCTGAACACACTCAATTTTTTTTTTTTGGGGGTTCATTTTTGAATTTGACATAATTTTTCTTTATGAAATTGTACTGTCTTAAATGTTGTTATTGATTCTAATGTACTTTTTAATGCTGATTCCAAATCTATCACTAATTTTTTAATCCTGCAAGTATTTTTTACAGTACAGCTGCCTGAACATGAGATTGTACAGTATGTACAAAATAACACAATATAGAAAAACATAATATACATAGTAGAATAATGCAAAACTTTGCAAACACGGTACTTTTAACATGGTCCTTGAAAATTACACGATTTAACATCAATATTAAATGGGACATCCGTTTGCTTTAATTATGGATCTGCATCTTATGGGTATGGAATACACTAATTTCATAAGAAGTTCTTTCATGACATCGCGGTTGAAAGAAACATTAAAACTGTAATTAACTTGTTTGTTTCAAGACGGTTTCTTCTAAATATGATAACCTATGTTATGTCATAGGTTCTCTGTCAGATTAAGATTCAAACACTGACCTGGGTAGTTCATACTATTCACAGTATCGTCTTCGATCCATTTCTGGACTACATTTGCATAGTAATATGGAGCATTATTGTGTCCTGAAAAATTTGTGACTGTGATCTCCCCCTCATGGTAGATATTTATTTTGCATTCTGTAATATTTTGCAGAATTCCCTGGTTTTCTCTGTTCTTACAGTGGGAAGTCTTCTAACAATGCGAGAAGACATTCAGCCTCATATCATCACTTCTGTCAGATGCTTTACTGAGGACTGAATTCTTTATGAGTGTGTCATCTTCCATATGCACTATTTTTGTTACCTGAAATGCAAAACTGACTTTCATCACCAAATATCTTCAATGCAGTCCATAATGAATGCACCTTTGCCCAATCAATAAGTAATGGTCTTAGGCCGGCTCTTTGAAGCCTTTTTATCCAATTTCCAGCAGTCTTCCTCTCACAATTTGGGGGCACACATTTATATTCGATGTCAAAATCTATTATGAGATTTATGGTGAATTATGCCATTTATTTAAAGTGAAATTGTGTGCAATGCCCTGTATTTAAATAAAGTTGTTTTTCCCGGATCGTCCAGATCGCTTCCTGTTCATAATAGAATTTGTGTTTCAGAATATTTTTTTAACACTCCCATGATAGTAGAAAGACCACATGGTACTTCAACAACAATTTGGCGCTTAGAATAACATTCTTCCTTCAAAGGTTTTATTTTATATCTTTCATTATAAGGTAGAGACAAAAATTTACGTATAACCACCAATAAAATCCACCTCCACACACTTCAAATTGCGCCACATTGCTTTAAATGCACTAAAACAAGCTGCACATTCTGCTTTCAACCCTTTATCACAAATGGTTGCAATAATGGAGTATTTCATTGGTTGAAAAAAATCACTTATTACACTTAAATGCCCTTGTTCCTGATCATTTTTTTTCTAAAATATCGATAAAACTATTTTACATAAAATCTACAAACAGATTTGAAATCAGCATGAAAAAATCCACTAGAATTAATAAAAATAGTTAGGAAAGTGCGATAATTACAAAACAAAAAGTTAACTCAAAAATTAGGCAAAAAAAAATTGAGTATATTCAGGACTTTTTGCCTGGTGGCAAAAAGTCCTGAACACTGTATGTAGTTATTAAAAGAACAATATATTACTTTTCTGACACTTCCATTTCTAAAATATAAAATTTAAATTAAGTGTAATAAGTAAATCTATATATATATCTTCCAATTATTTATCATGTTTCTTCTGCACTTTTAAAAATATCCATGGCTGTTATGTTTATGCCATATTAATGCATATGTTTATGTAAACATGTTTTAAGAAATATTTCGTTTTGAATTAAATTTCTCTATATCCATCTCAGTGAATAAATATGCTATCATTTACAAGATAATTTGTTTGTAATATTGCTAAATCTGTATTGTAATTTTTTTTCTTATTCATATTCTATTCATTTTTCGTGCATCCTTATTTATTCAACTTGTTATTTCCTTTTGTTTTTTGAATTCAGCTTTCTAAATTTTTATATTTATTTATGCTATTTCTGTAATTATAATATTTGACAACTTACTAATTATGATTTTAGAAGTACTAAATCACACACAATTTCCAATGATAAATAGTAGCATTTGATTTTAAACTATTTATCTCTTAAACCCACAAATTGGAAATGATATATTTAAAATGAGAAGTGTATAGTAAAAAGATGATTGTGTGTTTAGGAAAATTTTAAACCAAAAGGAATACAGCCATTCATTCTAAAACAATTTCTTTTTAAAAGTATTCAAGTATTTTTCCTTGTAAATTTCAACTACATCACACACAACTCTTCCCACTGCAAGTACACAAGCTGGAAATGAAAGATTAAAAAAATCCAATTAACCCTGATGAAAATGATTTTTTTTTAATCTCAGTTGGTAGAGTGTATGTTATGAACTTGTAGATAAGCAGTTCAAGTCTGGCCCTTGTTGGGGTTTAGAACACCTACAATCTCCCACACCATAAAAGGTAACTTTAGCAACAGCTGCTTAACTGCCTTTATTAGATTAATTTGATTATTCAATTCCTACTATTAGCTCACACTCTCCATATAGTTACAGTTACTTTCTTTATGTGGGATTTGGAGCAACAAAGGCTATTATCCCACTCTCTATATATTTATTTATTTATCTTCGTGGAATTTTCAATCGTTAATAAAATACATTTTAAAGCGCTCAATTGAGCTGAAATTTTTTATACATGATTATTTTGGATGACAATACAGCAATTTAATTATAACTAATAAAAATTAATTGATTAAAACTAATTATTCAAAGAATTACAAATACAGCCACGTCGGCATCACCTTTGGCGACTTAGCGACCATTTTGGCGACTTGTGAGAAAAAACCTTTTCATGTTTTGACACATTTTAAAGCGCTCGTTTGAGCTGCAATTTTCTATACACTATTTTTTTGGGTAAAAATACGATAATTTAATTATAATTAAAATTAATTGACTGAAACTAATTATTTAAAGAATTACAGATACAGCCACTTTGGTTACATTTTTAGCGCGACTTGGGTCAAAACTTTAAAAAAGACTTTTTTTTTCTCACGTTTTAAAGCATTCAGTTAAACTGAAATTTTATATACACGATTGTTTTGGATGACAATACGATACTTTATTGATAATTAATAAAAATTACCACTTAATGTTGTGATTCTGTCCTATGTATATAGATACATATTTATGTTAGTTGTAACTATTTAATAAAAAGTAGCTAAAATAAAAATTTTCTTTGTTGATCTAAGTAAGAATTGACTTTTTTTTTTATGTTACTTATTTATATGTTAAAATTATTTGGAATTTTCTATGCAATTGTTAGTTTTGTACTTCTATTTTCATAATTAAAGTAATTGTATTTTTTCTTCATTCTCCATATTAACCTGCTGGTATCCATTCTTTTTCATGATTACTCAATCCTTTAAATATCACAGCTTCATCTTGATTAAAATAATGAATTTTTCTGTATGATATGTATGCTTAGATTTTTTTATATTATTATTAGTTTCTTTTACTACATGTTCATTTGATTTGTTAAATCAAAATAATTAAGCAACTTATTTCACAAGCTGCATTTTTCCCCTTCCAGTTTTCCGCAATAAATTTAAACTTTAATGCCAAAAAAATTATTTGTTAATTTTTTTGAAAAAAATGTAAAATTAGTAAATGTTTAAAAAGTGTTAAATATTCCAGTAGCGCATGAATGAAAAGAGAATTTGGCTGAAGCAACTTCCAAAAAGGCTATTTCAAAAATGTAAATGCTTCATCTATAGTTTTTGTTTAAAAATAGTTTTCGATGCAGACTATTTCAGTCAAAGGGTGCAAGTGTAGAATGGGGTATCGCTTGGCGAATTGAACGATTATTTTGGCGACCGCTAAATGCAGTCGCCAAGCTATCGATAGCTGTACGTAGATAACACAAGAAAATCCAAACAAAATAATGTAAAGTTCAAATTACAACGTTTGTAAAAAAAAAGAACTATTGGGATTTGGTGAATTAACCCTTTATCTACCGCATTATGATTTACTGCAGTTTTTTCATATATATATATATATATATTTGGATCACTACATTGAAAATTAAGGGATATACATAAACAAAATACTCAACTTTGGGAAATTTAATTCCTTAGAGCAATTAATTAATTATATTCCACTGTAAAATTAATTATGTACACTGTTCACGCGTAAAATAAAGAGTTAAATCGTTTTCTAAGGTCCTCATTAACGTACAAAAATGAAATAAGACATTTAAATTTTGACATTAACTATTTATTCGGAACAAAAACGATAATCTTTGCAATCCGCTGAAAACGCAATTTCTGCTATAAAACTATTCGCCTTTCCCGCTAAAATACTCATCATAAAACCCGTACTGCCACTTATCTTGGAAAGGTGGATTTCAAAGAATGTTCCTGCTAAGTATTGTCAGAATATTCGTAAAATTGGTTATTCTATGTAATTTTAAAGTGATTGGTACTTATAAGTACCGTCGGTAGATAAAGGGTTTAACATTAAGAAAAGAATGAAATCGTTATCGCACTATTAAGTCTAAAAAAACATCGCTAAATCCGAGGAGCACCCCTATTATACACTTAAACCCAGTCAGTGATTTTGTAATGATTTCATTTATAGATTTCGTGGAAACACAATGCAAAAGACTAATTCAAAATAGAATCAATATTTATATCACAAAATCACTTCAGAGTAAATGTCGCATGGTCATTTCTATTAATTTTATAGTTGATATATTTGTTCTTTGGAAGTCATTTTTAAAAAAAAGAAAAATAATAATGGAACAGATTTTCTTGATATTTATTTTTTAACACCCTTTTATAAGTTTCACTTGCATGTAATGGAATCTTTGAACTCAATTTTCACCCACTTTAAAAGGTCAGATTAATTCAAAATTTTGCTCACTTGTCCAGGACCGATGACAATGCAATAATTTATTAATTTTTTTGCCGTTGTCCTGATCAGAAATCATCAGGACTAACGATTTTCATGTTCAGATCCCTTCCCGCATCTGGCGACTAATTCCAGATCCCATTTCCAAATTTGGCGACTAATTCCAGATTTGGCGTTTAAATGAATAAAGTTACAATTTAGTTCAATTAACTATAAAAGGGTGTTTTTTAGTTTTTTTAAACTGTAATTTATTATTATTAAAAAATATAAGTTATTTCTCACTTTTTTTCTTTCTAAATTATAATGTAAATTAATAAATCATTGTGGTAACTTTCTTGGAAATCGTAAGAAAATACATATCTTTCATTGCGTGAGTAAAAAAAGTTATGTGTATTATAATATGTCATTTAATTGGTAACGCATCTAATTAAGTTATTTAAATTACATATATGAATACAAAAGAAAAACAGTTTTTCATTAACATGTGCTGCTATTAAAATTTTCTTCAGAAATGACTGAAATACTAAATTAATTATCTGTTCCTAATTAGTAAATATTGCATTAGGGTCTTCAATTATATACATTTCAAAAAGTATTCTTTTCTGATTCAAAAAATAATTTATTTTCTTGTACTATGAAATGATGTTAAATATTTTTTCTTATAAACAATGAATAATAAAATAATACACTTTTATTAATATTTACACCTTATTTTTTCCTCTAAGCAGGTGTCTTGTTTACTAAACGTGTATATAAGATTTTTCTTAAAAAAAATCTATATATATATATAAAATAGAGACGTAACACAAATATTGTACATCCGAAGTTTTTTAGAAATTGTAAAAAAGAAATTTTATTCCTCGACTGTTGTGTTATTTTTTAACAGTTTTTAGCAATAAATAAATACTTTATTTACTGTATTGTGTTTTTAGTTATTTCTAACAATTCTGTTCACACATTTTTTTAAAGTTTCAAAATGTACACCCCTTCAAAGATTGTTATTAAGATAAAAAAATTAGTATTATATCTACAATGAAAATCGCTTAACACGAAACTGGAGTAACTGAAGTATTTTTTCGTGTTAAAGGATATTGTAAAAAAAATCCATATATTAGCACAATCAAATTTATTAGAGTTTATTTTATTTCATAGATATGTATATATATGCATATATTTAATAAATATCAATGAAACCAAGAACTTAAAGAAATTTTATACGCAATTTTTTGAAAAATAAAACATTTATTCAGTTTTTGGAAAATAATCTGTGTTATATTTTTCTTTTCATTGTTTTTTTAGCATCAAATTGTTCGATATTGTCCATTTTGTTATTTATTTCATCATTTGAATGTGCGACTAAATAACTGCACATACTTTTTGTGACGTTCCTCATTTCGGATGATGTGGGAAAAGGAGTTGTTATTCATTTCATTTATGTCGTCGGAATCTGCACAATGATATTTTGTGAGCTTTGAAAAACTCGACCGTGGTATTATTTCATTTTAAGCGTGTTCGCGTTAAAAATAGTTCACTGCATATTTACTAGTGATGCACGCGAAGTTTTTTATGGTTGGAAAATATTAATTCGCTCTGAATATATTCGCATTTAAAGAATTCTCTTAACATTTCTTGGGTGTGTAAATCCCATACATATTTATTAGACACATCCTTGAAATTGTGAACCAAAGCGCAAAATATTATCGTTAATTTTTTTTAGTCTGAAATATTAAATCTGAATGATGGAGCTTGTGAAAAACCAGTTTATTCCAAAATTTCAAGATGGTGTGATACAATCCTACGAAATGGCGGCATTTTATCTATCTTTTATTTGTTAATTTTGCAATGTGCAGCGCATGAAAGGCTCTTATCACTATGTTGGAGTGTTGTTTTCCCCCTGATTTTACTTAAAAATACTTTCTTTATCTTGTGATGTTATTTAACTTACGCGCGACAAATATTGTGCTGATTCGGATTTAGTGAACGAACCAAAATATGTGTATGTTACCGTTAAGGCCGTATCACACGTACACGTTTCAAGCAATTTTTCGTGCAATTTTTACTCAGTTGCCATAGAACGCTTTGAACAATTTTGCTAGCGAGCTCAAAAAAATTGTTCCAAATGAAAATGTTAAAATTTCCGCCAAGGGTTCTTCGCCATACGTCATAAAAAAGATGGCGGCTCTGGTTTCCCCCTAACACTTCAGATATGCCGTATAATATTTTATGGTGTATAAATTTAATAGCGGAAAAATTTAAATAGAATGGTGCTCTATTTCTTGACCCATCAAAAGCGCAAGGAAATGAAAGAAATAATTTGATGTCCGTTTTCGAAGCAAAATCGGCGAGTAATTTAACGTGGGGGGGCGCGACTTATCAGAGCATGCGTTTTTTTTAAGGCAACCCTTCCCCAGATTCGGCAAAAATTGGGGAAAAAAATTTCATAAAAGATACGGGTACCCCTTTTAAAAAAAAGTGAAAAGATTACCTTTTTTAGAGGAGGGATCAAGATTTTTCGGAGGGTAATCTTTTAGAGCAAGGGTGTCGAATCCGCGGGCGGACGGCCAGAGAACATTTTGTCCCCCTTTTAAAAAAGGCGTCCCCAGGAAGATACCCTAGGGGTCTACCTTTTTAAACTAATTAGAAAAAAAGGGGAAGAGATTCCAATATCAATACCAGAGCAAATATCTTTAATAAATCAATGTAGTTGTTGGCTCTTGCTGATGACATTGATATCATTGCTCGAACACCCACCGCACTAAGACAAGTCTTCTTATCTTTAGAGAAAAAGGCCTCAGAATGGGATTGAAAATCAATGAGAATAAGACCAAATACATGGCTTGCACTAAATCATGTTTTAACAATTCCCACTTTAAAATTGAAGTGTATAATTTTGAAATTGTTGATAGTTTCACTTATTCAGGTTCGGAAATGAACAATGGAAACGATTGTACTACTGAAATACAAAAGAGAATTTACTATGGCTAATAGATGTCTTAATGGGGAATACGAAAATATATCAAATCGAATTTAATCAAAAGAAAAACAGAAGCTCTATTGTATAAAAGTCTTTTAAGATCAGTATTAACGTGCGTGTGAAACTTGGTTCACGTCTCGAACAGATGAGATATCTACGCGAAAGGAAGATTTTAAAATTTATTTTTGGAGGGATTCAGGAAAACGGAACGTGGCGAAGATCAAATTTCGAGCTCTATTAATCATATAAAGAATTTGGCATTGTTAATTTCATCAAAATACAACGAATTAAATGGGCAGGGCACGTTGCCAGAATGGACGAAGACCGCTCTGCTCAAAAAGTCTTCAATGCCCAACCAACTGGCGCTCGAAGAAAGGGCTGGCCAAATCTTAGATAGATTGATGGCCTAGAAAAAGATCTTCTGGTTTTGAGGACTAAGAATTGGAGAACACTAGCAGGAAGAAGGCTGGCCTGGAAACAACTTCTTTAGAAGGCCAAAGCCCACCCTGGGCTGTCGAGCCACTGAGGAAGGAAGGAAAATTTTAAAAACCCAATATAAAAAAGATAGTAACAGAGAAGAAATGTCAAGTGTCCGGGTGTAAACATTAAATTTTTCTTGTTCTTTAATATATAAAACTCAAACTCGGTGACGCAACAGCCCATGAGGGCCATGGCCTACTAGGCCCATCCCAGTATACGTGACCATTGGGCGTTGAGTGCGTGAGCAAATGTCCCAATCAGGTGGTCAGTCTGAAGCGAGACCCTCAGTGTTTTAGTCCTCAAGCAAGCTTGGTACTCATTTATCGACTCACTGCAGTAGGGATGAAAGGCTGAGTCGACCTTGCCCAGCCCGGGAAGTTCTTTAATATATGTTTATTATAATGTATTACTCGAAATAAACCTATTTTTCTATGAATATTGATCTTTTTTTGCGGCTCACCTAAAGTTAAACCTTGTTTGTTTGGCCCAAGTTAGCCTTTGAGTTTGACACCCTTGTTCTAGAGCAGAGGTGTCCAACACGCGGCCCGCTGACTCTTTTTTAAAAAATTTTAAAGATTACATTTTTAATTTTGAAACTTATTTGAGGAGAAATTTATATATATATATATATATATTACAATGTATTTGCCTGTTGCCTCTGTTCTTGTTTTCAAATAAATCCTTTTGATAATAGAAATGTCCTTTAGATTAAAATAGATTTATATTTTATCAAACAGTTACATTTGATTTTAAATTACTTTTTATTTGAGTAAATTACTTTTTTAATAAATTTCGAATTGTGCATTATGCATATCATTTACTATGGATGGCATATGATTCTTTGTGTGTGCGACTTTCATTTCTCCTCCTCCTTTTCTGTTGGAGTACCCGAAAAGCAAGAGGCAGTCAAAGATGTTTCTTAAAGTTTAAAAAAAATGTTCAGGACGGTTAAGATAAAGGGCAATGTATATTTAATCGTTTGCGAATGACAGCACTATCAAATTTTAACAATAAGTAACGAAAGATCAAATAAAAAGGAACACAGTAATTTTCAAGAAAATGGCTACTGTAATATTTTAAACATTATTTGATCATTGCATTATTATATTATATAAACATTATTATATTATCTATGTCTGTATACATGAAAAATAATGAAAACAATAATAATAATTCATTCTTTTTTAAATGTTCACTCCAATAAATATTTTTTGTTTCCAAATCTGATATAAAGGTACATATTTTTATGATGATGATTGTTGATTTTTGGGGCAAGAGCCAAGTTTGGCTATACTGCGCCACACATTACATTTTTATGTGCGGCCCGCGAGATTATAATGTTTTTCCGAAGTGGCCCCAAGGTCATTTGGGTCCGACACCCCTGTTCTGGAGGTACCCGTATTGTTAAAGTTCAAAACATTGTTTCTCTCATTTCCTTTCTGTTAAGAATTTTGATTGTACATTGACCATCCTAAAACAATTTATCCTAAACATTTAGAAACAGTGTGGCAGAGACAGTAAATGTATTCGATAAAAGACTCCTTGAATTAATTTAGAATAAATTTAATTAAGACGACCAGTATGTTCTGGAAACAAATTAAATGTTTGATTAGTTAAATTAAATAGGTGTGCTTGCTCTCTCTCTCTTTTCTTGAATTACCATTTACTATGCAATTCAAAGTGAAGCATGTGTAACAGGAATTTTTTTGATGTGTAACATCTTTCCTCTCGGTTGCTGGATATTTGTTGGGAGTGATTTCGTGAAAAGGGACGGATGTGTGTAACAGGATGTGACGTAAGCGCGCTCTACTTGATTTGACCAATGAGAGTACGTGGGTGTGTCTTTTCGCTACCCTCGCATGGGGGTCCAACTCTAGTAGCCATCAAGCACTCGAGCGCTTGACTCTAAACTGTTAGGTCACGATATTGGGGGCATAAGAGCGGCAGAAGGCTTATTTGAAAATGGACAAACAGTGATTTCGGTGATCGTATATATTTCTTCGAATCAAACGCATTAAAAAAAAAAAAATTAAAAGATTTCTTGCATTTTGTACTTTTACCATATAACGAAGGTGGTTCTTGCTCTTTTAAAAAATTATCACTCGCTTCCCTGATTTTGAGTGGTGATTTTAACTTAACTTCAGTTTGCCAAAAGCTGAGCCACCGCGCTTTTATGAATGATGAACTCAAGCTCAAAATGAACACAAATTAGAATGTTTCGACTGCTAACAGTGGTACTGTTATTGACGCTGTTTTAAACGGTTTTAAATACTTTGAAATCATGCTATGCGTCATATTTTAGTTATCATAAGTTCCTTTTGTTCCTTTCGTTCTTCCCCTTCAAATTGAACAAGCAAGAATTATTTTTGATAAATATTCCTTTTTTTACTTCTTTGTTAATTAAATACAATTTTCATTAAAGATATAACAATTATTCGATAGGAAATATTTCCTTAATCATACCTACGCGTTCGCGCGATTTTTTTTTTTTTTCATATTTTTTCAGGAAAAGTTAGCATTGCTTATTTACCACGATAACATGTCAGATGTTATATTAACATATGCGACTTCTGTAGCGCCGTATCACACGTACACGTTTCAAGCAATTTCGTTCAATTCGTGCACTTACCAGTTGCCATAGCAACCGCTTTTGAACAATTTTTTACAGCGAGCTCACAAAAGTTGTTCCAAATAAAATTGCTTGAAATTCCAACCAATGGGTTCTTCGGCGCCCTACGTCATAAAACAAGATGGCGGCTCCGGTTTCGTCTAACACTTCCAGATATGCCGTATAATATTTTAATGGTGTATAATATTTAACGGCGTATAATATTTTAAATAGAATGGTGCTCTATTTAGTTTACACCTATCAACAATTGCGCAAGCGAAATGAAAAGAAAATAATTTTGATGTTCATTTTACGAAGCAGAAAAATCGGCGAGTAATTTTTCAATGTGGAGATAGAGCGCGGCTGACGTCAGTTTGTTTGACAGTTTGACGTTTGTTTACAGCAACCCTTCCCCCTCAGATTCGGCCAAAAATTGGACGAAAAAATTGCATGAAAGATATATGTGTGATACGGCCTTAAGACTCGTTTCTTTTTTATTTCAAAATTATGGCGCGTGTGTTAGTTAAGCCGTTGTTTAAAAAACACCATATCACCCATGCGCTGTCCAAAAATTTTCGCTTTCGGGAAATGTGGCTGCGGTTTGCCTAGTGGTCATGATCACGAACTAATGTTCGGTGAGTTCTAGTGCCGCTGAAGAACTACCTTTCTGATAGGCTGATACACGTTAAATCTGTACTGGCTGAAAGTCCTCCCGTCGGGTCGGCGGGGTGTGGAAGTTTGGATAGTAGGGTACCAGCTCAGATGTCATTCTTGTTTCTTGACCGAGGTTCAAAATTGTGAGGTCCGTCACCAATAGCCTTAGAATGCAACGTTAATGAAATCAAGGAAAAAGTAGAAATTCTTTGCAGGAGGGCGGCTAAATGAGCAAGACTTAGATAATGGTTGTGAATTTTAATCAACTTCATGATTTGTGTTGTGAAATGTGTTTTGTCCTTTACAGTAAAATAATAAATACTTTGATTTGAACAGGGATAAATAGTTTTAATACCAACTGACAAGACGGTGAAAAATTAAATATATGGCGAAATCACATGGTGTCATATATGCCCCCTCCCCTAACTTATTTGGAATGATCTAGATGTAAAAATTTATATACTTTATAATATCGATTTATAAACATTTACTTGAACTATCATTAAAGAGCTGTTTTCCTTATGGATTCTTAGTCTGCGATCCTCATTATCTGCTCCTTACGCAATAGCGACTCAATAGAGGTGAAGGAGGTGAGAAAAAAAATTCATGAACTCAACAGTGCTGTTTGGACTATTGTCTTCCAATAGATCCCTAGCCATTGCGGCATCCCAGGCAACGAAAAGGCGGACTTTCTGGAAAAACATGGCTGCAATCTCCCACAGCCTTCTGGTGGCTTGTCACGCTGCCAGTCTTTTTCAAATATCTCCAGATCCTTGAGAAAATACATTCGCCGAATTCAAGAGGATGATGCTACGGGAAAGATCCAAGAGACCCTACTCCATTGTCCAGTCCCAATGAACCTTCCTAAACAAATCTCTGCTATATTTAGAATTTTGACCGGTCATGACTTTCTACAGGAATACCTCTACCGAATTGGTATGAAAAACGCTTTCAATTTTTTTCATCTGACAGTTTGTGCTTCCCTGACCAACACAAATTTTAATTTTTCTTTTGACAACTTTTCTGCAAAGGCTATTTGTATAGAACTGCTGACAGGAAATCGTCTATACAACATCTTCCTCGACGTAATAAAAAAAAAAAACATTTATTTCAAAGGCTATTCTTAAATACCGAAGCGTATGCACTTTTAACGTCAAGAGAGATTAATTCCCTCAGAAAATGTTATTTTTTCCATTTTAATATCTGCTATAGTTTTATATATTAAATATGCTAACTACTGTCTTTGTAAGTACGAATTTTCAAAATGATTAGGATGGTGTTTTTGGTCAATCGACAGATAGTAAATAATTCTACTAGCTAAAATTCTTTGGAAAGGTTTTGGAAATTTTAGTTTTATCTTAAGATTTTTTGGCAGTTATTTAACTCTATTAGTTTTATTAATTAATGCATCTACGTAATTAATTATTTCCGTTCAAATTATTCAAAAAAAAAGCCATAAAAAATTAATTATTTTGTACAAATCCGTACAAAATTTTGTCTACCCGTGCCCTTCTGCAGAAATTATTGTACAGATTTTATCCGTCAGGAGCTGGACGGCAGGAAGCAAATATAATAAATATAAGGCACTTTCCAAATGTATTAAGCTTCATACCAGGTAGGTAGGATTCAAAAGTTTCCGCACTAAGTCTATAACTTAAAAAATATAAACAATTAAATTACTGAATCACATCCTCCTCCGAAATAAGACCCTTAGACAACAACATACCTTTGCCATCGCTTGTAAAGTTCATAGAAACATTTCCGGAATCGATTTTTCGCCATGTCCTTTAATTCAGCCTGCGATGCACTTTTAACTTCATTTTCGGATTGAAATCGGCAACTCTGTTAGCGACGTGCTATTTCAGAAAACAGTCTGAAGCTGCAGGTGGGAGGGAGATGATATCAGGGAAATAAGTAGGATGTGGCAAAACAGTTGTTTTCGTTAAAGCAAGAAAGTTGATGACGAGGAAGGATCAGTGGGTGGGAGCGTTGTCATGCAAAAGCCCCCATGATTGCTTAGCCCACAATTTTGGTCTCTTTTTGGATAGACTCATGTAAACTACGCAGATTGTCCACATAGAGATCTTTGTTTACAGTGCGCCCTTCAGGGATAAATCCCCAATGCAGAATGTCCTGGATATCGATGAACACTCTAGCATGACCTCTTCAGAGCGATGCAGGCGGATTCTGTTTGCTTGAAAATAGTGGTGATTTCCGTGTTGCCGATGCCCTTTTGGGTTGCGAGTCGTATAAAATACGATCAAAAGCTTACGTTCATGATAATGTATCATTACCGAATATATGCTTCGTCATTTCGTAAGTTTCCCAAGCGAACACAAAGTTTGACATTCATTCTCTGCTCTACAAACGCCATTTCTTTCAATCGCCGTTCAGTAAATGCATCCACCTACAAAATGCGACGCCGTGGTGAGCCACTGATCACGTGATTTTGGATAAACTTCTTTTAGAAAAGGGGAGAACGCAGTAATACAGAAACGTTATCGTAATCGCTCTACTGCAAAATTGTTGTCCGGGAGCTTTTGAATCCTACCTTGTATATGTGTGTATAACATTCGAAATGCTTTAATAATTCGTAATCGCTCTACTATAAAATTGTTGTCCGAGACATGTTTCGAGAATTGGAAATAAAACTACATGTTTCCAGAATTGGGAATAAAATTACATGCTTCCAGAAGTAGAGAATTATTGAATTCTCGATTAATTGTTGGGAATATTTTTAAATAATGGTGCGTTCACTATAGTTCAAGTTTTTGAAAAAAAAAATTCTGGAGTTTTCGATCTGTTCCCGACCGTATATCTCTGGCTGTTTTTGCAGCTCTTTTTAATGTCAAGATCAAATAGTTTGGTAAAGTAGTCTTATCTTCTTTGTTCAGATAATCCAGTGTGCTTCATGAAAAGTTTTATTTGTAGAGAAAAATATAAAAAAAAAAAAACATTCTGGAATTGCAGATTGAGTAACATATCTATTACTAGCCTGAAAATATTTAATGTTCGGTCTCAATTTTTTTTTATTAGCCCTCTCGCTGCGTATCCCCGATTTCCACAGGCAAAGTATACGTAGCAAAGGTAGCATTACCCAGCAAGAAAATTAGTAGTAATTTTTTTCCTAGGATAACATACAAGGATTTTGGATGAAAGTTGAATGTTCTATCCCAATGCGTTTTCATTGCCTTTTGATATTTACGTTGATTTGCTGAATGTAATTTGTATTGTATCCATAAAAGAGAAAAAATGTTGTGGGTGGTCTTTTTCTGAAATTTTAAGAAGATAATAAAAGTTATTGTTAAAAACTTTATTCCATTAAAATGAGAAATAAATGTTGAATACTTTCTTTTTCTACATTATTTTTAATTAATAGTGTCAGTGAGGTTTGAAGTGATATCTTCTGAGTTATTTCAAATAAACCTTTACTTTTTCATCGCCAACTACCAATCAGTTCTTTTTTTAAGATGAATGCTGTGTGTGTGTGAGAACTCTATGATAACAAGATAGTGATTGCTTTTAAAATAACTTTCAAATGCATAACTATTGGTATTTTTAAAAATGGTTGAGGGGTATATTATAAAATCTGTTAGGAGAATCAGTGAATATTAACGTCACACTGTTCAGTTACTCGAGGGTGTTTGGCGACGGACCTCGTAATTTTGAACCATGGTCAAGTGACGAGGACGATACCTGATCTATTAGTGGAGATGAGCCCATTACACATCTCTGTATGTCAAAATAGTTGCATTTAAAGATATATATGGAGAATCTGTTAACAAAGCACGAGAAGCATTACTATACTTAGATCTGTAAAGAAAGAACAAAGGAAGAGTGACATCTATGATTTCACAGACTACCCAGTATGAGCGTCCTTTTCATCTAGCTAGGATGTATGACTGTCTATATGCACACCATAGACTCCAAATAGTCGATAATCCCGGTGTATCCTTTGCTGTAATAGTGTGATGATGAGAATGCTGAGCATCTCCCCATCTTCTCAGTGCTCTCTCAGAACATTCTTTTTCACAAGATAGAGGGAAGCTGGAGACCTTCTTAACAGTTTGCACAAGGCCGTTTTTAACCTCACCGTCGCCCTAGGCACTAAATTGAAACGCCCCTTCCCCAATTTCATGAGTATTTCTATGAGTATGAGTATTTCTTTTTTTTCATAGTAGATCTCATTTCAGTTTTTATTCTCTTAAGGGCAGAAATGCTTCTCTCAAGATTCGTTAGGGGGTGGTACGTTCGCTATCTCTGTAATTTCAATTTTTGGGGGGGCACAAAATATTTTTTGCGCCCCAAAATATTTTGTGCCATAGGTATATGCCTAGCGTACTTAAGCAGAAAAGTGGGCCTGAGTTTGCAATCTTAATCTTGTTTTGTTTTACTCACAGACACACACGCATGCACACATACACACACATATTATTTTAATCTTGTATACATTATTCTTTTCATGTAATTTCCTTGCACAGATCTTTCAGTGTACATTTTAGTTTTGTGTGTTCTATATATTGTATTTTTACTGTATTTTAATTCTGGATCTCTGTATGACATAAAGATGCTGCTAGCTGCGTTAGAAATGAAAAAAAAGATATTTAGATCTGTGATCGCGGATCTCCACATCGTTTAAAAACATCAGTTATAAAAATCGGATTTGTCAGTAACTTCAGAAAAACTTAAATGAACGAAAAAGCTAGTCTCCGTGGGACATTAATATTTATGATACAAAAGGATACATCATTAGTATTAATTTTCACTACAAGTATTTCCAATCTTGAGACTGTGAAATGAGTGTAGAAATTTGTCAAGCATTGGTGTTTCTGTTTTTGCTATCATTGATCCTCCCCCGGTCTGTCTTGTGTTCCTTTTCTAAAAATGATTTTTCTTGGGAATTTTTTTATCTGTTTTCCTACTGTTAAAAGGTTGTTGAAAAAATCAAAATCTCCTTTTTAAAAAAGGGGGGCATAAATATAAAGGCAAAAAAAAAAAAACTCTAGATAGTCTCTGTACTTTCTGTTTCGTCAATATTTGAGTGGACTGTAAACTGGTAAGAATAAAAAATCACCAAACTTTCGCAACGCTAAGCCTACTTTATTTGTGCACCCGCCTTCGTCGGGGTACACCTATTATACTATTTTTACAAATTTTTTGACAGATCCCTACAGTGCGCTGATGACGTAACTTTCCCGCCCGGGTTGAAAAAACAATATTTAAAAAAAATATATAAAAATAAAATTTTTATAAGCAAATGTATAAATGAATTAATTACAAATAAATACAATTTCAAAATGAAAAATCAATATTTAAAATAAAAAAATAAAATATTCAAAATAAAAAAATGCAATATTCTAAGAATAAAATATACATCTATTACAATTTAATTTACATGATTATCTTCTATTGGTAGAACATATTTTGAGATAGAACGTGTGAAACCCCAGTGGAGTTTTCATTTAACGACTCTGACCTTACCGTCAGTTCCATTAATAACCCAAGATTTTTGCCATTGCCCATTTGGGGGGAGGAAATCGTTTTCCTTTAATAGCACTAAGCAGCCTATGGAAAATTTATTTTTCTCAAACTGCCACTTTTTTCTCTCTGTAAATGAAGAAAATTTTTCCAGCTTTTTCCAAATAGTTTTGCACACCCCTTTTGTTGTATGCTGCCACCTAGATAGTCTATTATCTGAAATATCTAAAATTCGGGCTCAGGTATTGCACTGATAGGTCGACCAATTAAAAAGTGTCAGGAGTTAAAAACTTCATTCATTGATATTATCTGACAATGGGACAATGGACGTGAATTAAGGATACCTTCAATTTGAATTACTATTGTCTCAATTTTTAAAAGTTATTTTGCTATTAACAAAAGTTCATAGAGATGGTGTTTTGAATGATTTTCCCCCCTGCCTCCCACAAACCCCCAAAATTGGAGGCGAAAGAATAAATTTCCACGAATATTCTGAAGAAAAAATTTTTTTGTCTGTTTTTGTTACAAATTAATTTTTATGAAACGTTTAATTTCTGCAGCGGGTTTTTAAAATTGTTGGTTATCGGACATTAATGTTGAAATGGGCCTCTGGGGGCATAGCCCTTCAAAGCCGCAAAAAATGTTTGGTTTTTAAAACCAGTCACTGCCTCTAAATGAATACCCTTTGTACCCAAGCAAAAAATCGCTACATAAATTTTTAAAAAATCCCCCCTTTCTGATTTTTAAATTTTTATTTTAAAAAGGCCCCAAAAAATCTACCCCAGATTTTAAAAAATGGAGCACTTGAGTTACCTCTGATGGAGATTTCCCTTATTTGATCTCCCCCGATTTCTGTCTAAAGATGCAATACAATCATGAACTTTTTTCGTGCAACCCCTTGCCGTTAAGGGGCCAAAAATTGCATTCTAATTTGATGTACTAAACCCTGAGCCCCAATATAAAAAAAACTTTTTATGTTCTAAAAAAGAATTTATAAATTTATTTTTACTGGGTATAATTACTTGATGTTTTGCTAAATGGTAAATCAGCATTTTAACCCTTTCCACCAACCTGGAAAGGAAATTTCTCATCAAGAAAGGATCTAAAGTTTTTTTAACTTCTTGTTTTTAACCTTTACCTTTTTTTAAGGCATCATTTTTCTTTTTAAAATCACTTAATTGTGCTATTTTAGCTAAAAAATTTCCCTATCTCTTTCTCATCTGCAGTTAAATATTGTTCTTATTACAAGACTCCTTAGCTTTGATGTTTTTGAACCTAAAAAAAAAAGCTAAAAATTTAATTAATTTTATGAAATTATTTGTAACATTAAAGAGTTCATCATAAAAATTTTAAGAACAGTCAGTAAAAGAAAGAGTCACGCCCAAAATTTTAGTTCATCTCTGTAAAAGGATCAGGAAAAAGGGTTTATTGTCCTCGTATTCTAGTTTGTAGATCTACCAGAACCCCCTTTCGTTCTTTAAAAGCTCATCTACATTCGCCCAGAAATTAAGTCGGGGGATTGTTCTTGGAGCTCAATGTTTAAACAGTCTTTTTTAAAGTGTTTGGGTCCCGCCACCCCGTTGCTGAAAATGTTTTGGTTTAGGGTTCAGTCTTTACCACGCTAAAGCAATCGTTGAGTCCGTCCACATACAAATTTTTATGAATAGGTAATTGTAAATTGGCACAACCTTTTTACAATTCGAATAGTAAAGCTGCAGACGTTTTAACCTCTATGGTGATGTTTTCAAAGGGGGTCACTCTGGATTGCTGCATAATAATCTAGTTTGAGACTGTCAGATTGTTGAAACATTTTATGTAGACAACAGCAGCATAGGCCCCTTTTGATGCATCGGAAAAGCCATTTTTTCGTCCGCATTGTTTAAGGAAGTAGAATGCACCCGGGGGTTTTTAAATTATTTACTTTCGATAATTTTGGGAGAAATTCTTCCACTCTTCCATTGCATCTGGTGGTAGCTGTTCACCAGTCTAATTTTTTTTTCAAAGTTCTTGAATAAATATCTTAGCCTTTGTAAAATGGGGGAAATAGACCCCAAAGGGGCATAATAAAAAGAATTTCATACGAAATATAATTGCCTAACTCCTTCCTATGTTTAAATTATTAGATGTACCTTTGTAACTAGACTCATCGGTATTAAATTGAAAGCTTTTTTACTTGTTGGTACTGTCTTTCTTGCTAGAAATATACGTTTATGCGTTTCAGATACGCTGGTCTCCAAAAACTAAGGTACAACATGTTTTTTGTACTTACTTTAAAAATAAAGGAATATGAAAACGAGAAATTTGAAAGAAATTTTTAAATCATTTTTTTTAGAAACGAAAAGAAATGAATAAGTTAAACCAAAAATTTGGGGCCTAAAAATAACAGAAAGGGAAAAGTTTTTTTCTGTTAAAAAAATATATTAGCTTTTATGTGGAAAATTGTAGATAAAGCATTATAAAAATTGGATCTAATGAAAAAAGTACCCCTTCCTAACTGCAATGCATTAGCGGCATCGATTTTTCTTGCTCCCTATTAAGTTCTTTAACACCGAAAGAGAAGCGAAGTCCAAATACAGAGTAAACCAGCTCACACACCGATCTCGGAGAAGACCCCAAGTAGCAACTTGTCAATCAAGGCAACATGGTCTACATGGTCAAGTTTGAATTCAGATTTAGCTGCTGGATATTCCCATCATCTCAGACCGTGATCCTCAAGGTAGTCCTAAGTAAGCACAGATTGGTGAGGATACATTATATCGTCCATCACGCATACATAGAGAGAATGAATTCATTATCAATAACAGCAACATTTGGGTGGACAAAAGTTGGGTTTATCAAGGATCTCATCCTGATGTCTCCCATCAGTCAAAGTTTCTCCATGGAGCACCTGCAAGTATAAATGTTATTGGAAATATACCTTCAATATTCTATCCTGCTTAGAATTTCCTACATTTGCATTTCCGCCTCTGAAGTATAAGCAGATCGGGGTGCTTAATCTGCATTTAATTTACGTACAGTTTCACGTAAAGTTTTTCTTTTTCTCATGCCATCGGTTTTTTCCAAATTTCAATTACAGCTTTTTTATTTCATTGCTTTCAATGAAGCCAGAACATTGAAACTCTAATGGGTAAATTCTACAGGTGATGATGCATGCTCAGTTGTAGCTAAGTTTTGCCAGATTTATATGTTAATAATTGAAATATTCTGCAAAAAATTATTTTTTCCCCCATAAAATGGGTAGAAGTAATTTCTTTCTTCACTGGAGTACTTGAATTTCGTATTCAGGGGGGATTTGTATAGGATCATAACTAAAAATTCCAGAGATGAAAAAAATATTTAATGGATTGAATTGCAAGTTTCAAAAAACAGCAATCTTTTACTCTAAAAGAAAAAATAGTGATGATTGATGATTGAATCAAGAAGCATTAAAATGACCTTGAAAATGTTTAGAAATTGTGTCATAGGCAAGGTATGTTTTAACTGCAACCAACGAAAAGAAATATTGAAGTGAAAAGTTTTGCAGACCACTATGTTTTGGACACCCACTGTGAGGTGATTTGATGTGCACCTTGGAAACTGATCATTATTTACAATGTCTACTAATGCAAAAAGAAAACGTTTTGCATCATGTGTTATTAAATAATCATCGCTTAAAAATATAATTAACAGATATTTCATTATAATTGGTTATGGGTACTTGATTACTAATTGGATGTTGTGATATTTTAAGTTTATTTACTTAATACCGTTTTAAAAACACGAGATTATCTTGCCAGTACATTTAAAATATATGTTAGATTAATCGAAAATTTGTTTAGCTTATTACATCGAGAAGAATATTTAAATTTGAGTCATGGCAACTTGTAAACAAACAGCATATGAACTTATTCAAGATGTATTTTCCCCATGTATAGCTGTTTTGTGCAGTAGTGATGTTGAGCAAATATGTGCTAAAAATAATTTGACTTTTGTTCAGATGGTGCAACCATTTTGTAGATTAAATACTGAAGGTAAGAAAGCTTATAAATTATCAGTAAATTAATCACTTCCTTATACTTTGAAAGTCTGTAGTTAAATAAACATCCAGTCTTTTTAAGAAATGAAAATTGGTTTTCTTATAAATGCTCGTATACAAAATTAAAAATTCATATTGTAATACAACTGACAGTTATTCACAGTAAAAAAAAATGTCTATGTATATTGAGTAGACTTATTCTCAACAAAGGCTTTTTAATTCTATCTTTATAATTAGAAATTTGAATTTTTAAATAGGAAAATATTTTGGAAAAATATGGCGAGCTGGAATTTTTCTTATATTTTTTCAGAAAGAATGATTCAATTGTATGACTAAATTCTATATATGTTAGATTCATTAACTTCAGTGCTTTGACATAATTTCTTTTTTGGACATTCAATAGTCTATTCAAAATCTATAATTTAATGTTTATTGCTGAGCTCAAAAGGAAACAGTTTAATGTTACATTAATTTTGATATTCATTTAATGTTAAATATCAGGTTTCTAAAAAAGGGAAGCAGATTAAAGAAGCATATATTGAAGGAAACTCAGAAATAAATGTAACATGGGCAGTTTTAAGTTCAAAATTAGATAATATGAAATTGAGTAAAGTTGGTTTTAATCAGAATAAAAGTATATAAACTTAAAATTGATTTTAAATACATGTAGGTATAACGGTTGAATCCAACTACTTAATATTCTCTATTTCTTACAATTAAACCTATTATACTTTCCTGCCTTTAAATTTAAAAAAAAAAATTACCTATTTTGAATTTTTGCTTAAATTTTGTGCTGTAATTGATTAAAGTTGCAATTTAAAACACAATAGCAATTTGTTTATTTTATGTGTGAAAATATCATTTCTAGCATTATGAATTGTTCCATATCTTTTTGCCTGAGATTTATCAAAATTTCTTCATTGAACAATGCATTATTTTAATGTTTTGTTGTAATATATATAAAATGTATATTATTTTTTATATACTTTTCTAATAAAAATAACTGAAAACTTTTTTTGCCAATTGGGAAATGTTTTATTAATGCTACTTAAATAGTAATATATTCATTTGAATAATATATAGGCATTAAAAATTGTGGGTGTTGAAATATTTGTATTATCCTGGATATTCATGCATTTTTGCAGCAAAATATAAGTAATCATCAAGATTAATAATAATTATTATAAAGTACCTATGGCTGTATTCTACTCAATGCATTAAAATAAATGTAAATTAAATTTTCAATACTGAAAAAATATTGACATTTATCATACATTTTTTCAATTTTTTGTGATGTATGAACTCGTTGGCATGTAATGCTCTTTCATACTAAGTAGAAGATCTTTTGATAAAACTTGTCATATATCAGTGGGTTAGAAAGAAGTGTATCAGTCTTTTATTTGACCAATATGAACTGGTGCCTGTAGTGTGTACAACACTTTTATCAGCTATTCAAGTATCTATTTTGAAACTTTCTCAGGTATTGAACAGAATGTTTAACCTCTGTTGATACATATTATTAAAATCATGGTGTGCACTTTCACCACCAAATAATTGCATTTTGTTTGAAAGTTTATTAATTTATTATCCCTGAAAATACCTTCAATAAACAAATAATAATCCACAAAATACAGAAAATATGTTTATGCTTAGAGCTTACTAAAGAACTGAACAAAACATGTAAAATCAAAAGAAAAGCTTTTGATTAAGACCTCCTAAAAGGAGTCCCATAAGACTTGATTAAATACAGGATTAGAAAAAAGCACTCAGGTATTTCTTTTAGAATATATGTGACACTTCATTAATTCAATCAAGGGTCTGTAAGTGAGTAATATTTGTTTGTTCTTTGTTGCAATATTTTGTACTGCTCTACTTGTGTTTGACAGATGGATATGGTTTAATGATCAGATCAAGAGAGTTAAAATCTTTTACTATGAAGTGTTCTTATCTAGCAGCTGACATTTTGATATTTTCCCATCATTTAAGACATTCTATTGTACAGATGCCTTAAAAAATTTTTGGAGAATCATTGAGAAAGAAGCAAATAAGCATTTTTTTCAATTTCAAAACACCATATTCCCTAATCACCAATCATCTTATCTTGCATCTTACAAGGAAATAAATTAAGAATGAAATCAACTAGAGCCAAAAAAATAAACAAAAACAGAATTGTGCCGAGTGTGGTCAGACTTTTTAAAAAATATCGTGTTACTTTTTCATTTCACAAGTACAGGTGATAAAGTGACCAAAAATGATACAACCACACAACACCAGAGTATTTCTCCCCTGGTTACCTTTTACCGCCACATTTTCAAAGCAAGTTGTGGCCCATTCGAAAAAATTTTAAGTAATATTAAAGTGTTTATACCTCTAAAGTAAAAAATTTGTAAAACTAAAATTTATTAACATTTTTTATGTCTATACTATGTGTTGTCGCGAATAAAGTTTGCTTGGTGAGATTTATGGAGAAGTACCAAATATTGTTATTAACTGTATTTATTCTCACTTTCTCTTTTTATTGTTGAAAATTAAAAGTGGAGTAAAAACTTTGTGCTTTTCTGTCACTGTTGAGTAGAATGTAATTCTAAATTTTATTATTTCTTTATATTGTTATAGGTACTATTTTCTTTATATATTTTTAGGAGAATCTCATATAATGTATCTATTTTCAAATTATATTTTTAATATTCACACTTTTTTTTCCGTACAGTTACCATCAGAGATCCTAATAATGTGCCATGTGCCATTAAGAATTTCCGTTTTATAATGAAACATTTGCATTCACAACCACCATCTCCCACTGCAGGCAAAAAAATGATGCATGATGCTGTTGCTTCAAATATTACATCTGCCACAGATGGAGTCCTAATGAATACTTTAACTACAGATAATTACTTTCTAAAATATTCATGTAAGTGTACTTTGATTTTTAAAAGATATATATATATATTTAATAACTAGCCATTATCCATCCACTTTGCTGGGTATTTCATGATGTTATATGAATATGCACTGTTTACATATGTATAAATTATTGTAGCGTTAAGAATTCAATTGTATTGAAAAATATTCTTTAAATTCTTGATTTAAAAAGGACAAAACTCCAAATAATAATTTCTAAAATTGAAGTAGAACTATCTTTTACTCTCTCGTAATCCCCTCCCAAGTGGATTTTCACAAAACCCATTTTTAGTAGATCTCTACTCATTAAAATAAACATGCTTGCCAAATTTTAAGTCTAAATCTAATAGATCGAAAATGGAATTTTTTTATCTAAAGCTCCAGGAACCACCTTTGAGAATCGATTTCTGTAAGACCCGTTCAACAAACCCATTCAATTCAACAACAGAGACATACATACCAAATTTTATTACTGTAGGTCTAGTAATTCTAAAATGTTTTTTTTTTATCAGTATGCCACAAAAGTTTCCCTCACCCCCATAGGAGTCAATTTCTGTAAAGTCCTTTCTTAGTGAATTTCCATTCAACAAAAGTAACATGCATGCTAAATTTCATTACAGTAAGTAGTAGCTCGATAACAAAAATTTATTTATAAATAAGTTCCAGCAACTCCCCCTTCCCAATAGGAGTCAATTTCCGTAAAATTTCGTTCTTAGCATATCTATATTCAACGAAAAGAAGAAAAAAAACATGCCAACAAGATTTCATGTTTGTACGTCTAAAAGTTCAAAAACGGTAATATTTATCTCTAACACCCCTTCAAATCTTGCAATGACCTTTCAGGTCAATTCTCAGAACACTTTTTGTAACAGATCTCTACTCCATGAAAGAACAGGTCTACCAAATTTCCACCATGTCAGTCTAATAGTTCAAAAACTGAAATATTTATATATAATGCCCCTTAATAGTCCTTGCAACATGCCTTTTGGTTCAATTTTTTGTAAAACCTGTGTGTAATGGATCTCAACTTTATATAAATGGAAACAACCTACCAAATTTCAAGTTTGTAAGTTCATTAGTTCAAAAATGGGAATATTTACAATACCACTTAAGCCCCACGCCCTTTTGAGGTAAATTTTCGAAAAGCCTGTTTTGTAGCAGACCTCTAATCTTGAAAGGAACATATCCACCAAATTTCAAGTTTGTAGGTCTAATAGTTCAAAAATGGGAATATATATCTCTATTGCCCCTTAGGGGTCAATTTTACTTACTCAGAAACCTTTGCAGCCATGCGTCCAACCATTCCTCAAAGTTTCATCACAATTAAATGAATGGTTTAGGGAGGCATAAGAGACATACAGCCAAACATTCATTTTTATTTATATAGATGTATCTTGTACACATGTACAAAATATTAATGCATCAAAATATATCAGGAAAGATTTTGTTAATTTATTTAATAATAAATATATATTTGTATGACTTATCAAATAGGTTGTATTATATTGGTTATGTTTAATGATGAATAATAAAGCAAAATAATTAATAATTGTAAAATGTGTTGAATTTTGTTTCTTTATACTACCTTTATAACTTTCATAACCCTTGTATTACTGGAGAGTGTGACATTTATAAACACTTAATCACATTTTAGTTTTTTCTTATATGCTCCATTTTGTTACTATTAACTTAACCCCTTAATTGTTAGTTAAAAATTAACGAATTTGCTCCCTAGTGCCACCATTTTTCACATAGGTGCACATATGCACTGTGGTGGGGGGAAAGAGGAGAAAAGGCATAAATAAGCAAATTTTTCTCTCATATATCTTTTGCAAACACTGTCAAGATCATTTTATTGCATTCAAAGCTTTTGGAATAGTTTTACTGATAGCAGTGCAAAGAAAAGGATCTTGTTTCAGAAAGACACATATACACATCAGTTAAGCAAGATGTATATATTTGCCTGCAGCAGTTAAGGGGTTGATACATATGAAAAACATTTTAGACAAATTGGTTACAAGATTAAATTGTAATATTTGTATAAGGACATATTTTAACTAGAAAGTATTTCCTAAAATAAAACTTAAAAAACATTTTTTCAGAAATGTGTAATATTTTTGAAATTATAATATCTTATTTTTTCTAAATGTTATTACAATATATAAGAATGAAAAGGTTTAAGAAAACAACAACTTTAGTTTGAAATAAGCGATGGAAATATTTTATCAATCTATATATATTGATATTTTTGTCAAACTTTCAAAAAAATAATTATGCTTCAAAAACATTTATTTGTTATGTTCAGTTTTATTTAATATATTTTTATGCTGTTATAAAACAATGTTTGTATATATAAATTATTTTCATCTTTGGAAATTCTATTTATATTTTATCTTATGTAATTTTTCAGCTACAACACCATGGTTTGAAGCATATAGAGAAGTATTCTTCCAAGTTACATCATCTCCTGAGCATGAATTTGTCCACAATTATCTGTCTTGTATCCTTGGGAATTTATTATTTTTTGATAATATTACATCATTTTATAAGTGTAATATTGTTTTTTATTACCCTGTGTTTTTCATATTAATTTTGTAGCAAATCAGTTGTTGATAAGCATTGTACTAATTAGATTTCCTTTATATTTACTGAATTAAATTTATGTGTCTGAAAATTTATTTTGAACTTTTTGTTGTTATTTATGTGATTATGAAACAGTAATTTTGTGACTCATCATTTGTTTATTAAAAAATATATAGATTTGGAAGACTTAAGTATTTTTGAATTGTATGCTTTATTTTTAAAGCCAATAATTGTTTAACATCTTAGTGCTAAAAATATATTGATACATTGCATATTTATTAAAGTTTTGGCAAATCCAAGATTTTGAGATGAGTGGGGAGTGGGGCTGAGGCCACAAAAAATTTTGTACTGCCCTAATGTCTGAATTTTACTGAAGTGAATAAAGGTTTTACTTAATGTTGTTACAAATATAGCAAATAGTATCAAATTTTGTTTATTTTTAAATGTTACAACTATGTACATTCACATTAAATTATACAAGTTAAAAAATAGCAATTTTTATTTTAAAATGTTCCCATTAAAAAAATAGATTAAAAACATGTGGTGATTTTTAAAAAGTAAAAAATTCTGGTATAGCTTGAGGAAGGGAGGGGTTCTGCATTTTCTTAGCCCCTCTCCTGAATTTGCATCTAAATTAAAGGTTTTACAATAATATAATGACTATTTAATTTAGGGAATTTAAAATGTATATGCATTTTTTTTATTTTAAAAGTAGTTAATTCTTTTTTTTAAACTGTTTTTTTTTTAAATCTTTCATTGTAAAATTAACTAGGCTTTATTGGGTCACAAAAATTTTCATTCCAGTTTCAAAATTATATGAAATCAATTTATATTCTATTTTGGTTGTTCACATCCTAAATGTTTTGAGGTTGAAGACTTTCTGATTGAAGCTTTTAGAAGATGGAGTTTAAAGATTAGTCCGCAGTTATCAATTGGTTACATATTACTGTTCACACTTTTGCCTTTTAAATTTTCTAGTTATGCATTTCTTTTAACTCTTTATTTACCGACGGTACTTATAAGTACCACTCAATTTAAAATTGCATAGAATAACCATTTTTATGAATATTCTGGTGATACTTAGCAGGAATATTCTTTGAAATCTACTCTTCCAAGATATATGGCAGCACGGGTTCTATGATGAGTATTTTAGTGGGGAAGGTGAATAGTTTTATAGCAGAAATTATGTTTTCAACTGATGGCGTTTTCAGAGGATTGTGAAGATTATCATTTTTGTCCTGAAAAAATAGTTAATGTCAAAATTTAAGTGTCTTATTTTTTTATTTTATTTTTTTTTTGTATGCTAATTTTGACTATTTATTTTAAGTGAACAGTGTATATAATTAATTTTACAGTTGTATATCTCTTTAATTAATTAATTAGCTCTAACGGATTAATTTTCCCAAAGTTGAGTGTTTTGTTTATGTATATCCCTTAATTTTCAATGTAGTGATCCAAAAAAAAAAATTGCATGAAAAAAACTGCAGTAAATCATAATGCGGTAGTTAAAGGGTTAAAATAATATTCTTTATTAAAATGATATTTTTCATTTATTAAATTTCTAGTCTTTTTTAATGTATATTATATCCATGCTTGGCATTGTATATCCTTAATATAATAGGTATATTTGTTGTATCATCATCTCATCAAGATCCTCTCAGTCAAATTAATGAATTATCACAGCAGTTATTACAACATCAAAATACTCATAATTCCAGATGGTTTTTCTCGTATGTGTTTACGTACTATCTACTTTTACATGATGTATCGTCTGATGATTTAGCTAAGTAAGTTTAAATCACAAAAAGGAAAAAGATTTCTGAAATACTAAATTCCTTAAATTATATTGACTGGCTGTGTATTGTTTTCTTTTGTACTTTTGTCATAATGAAATAGTTTGCTTTTTTTAATTTTAATATGTTGTAAATTTATATATTATAATGAAGCATATATAGCATTATAATAAATTATATATATTTAAAAACAATTTTTGTTTTGGAATTTTAATTTATTAAATAATTGAAAATAAAAAATAGTATGCTTCAAAGTAATTACCTTTTTTTTAAATATTATAATAGTGAGTTGATTTGTAGTAATAATTAAAGGGAAATTTTGTTATAATTAATAACAATTCATTTATTTGCAGTCATCTTGTTTTTGTCAAAATTTATCTTATTTAACAAAAAAAAATTTCCTGTATGAGCTTGAAAGACATTTTAGTCAAATAATTGAATTCAGAGCTACAGAACAATTAATGATTAAAAAAAAAACTATTTTTTTTAAATATATTTTTATAGAAGAGGAATAAATTTATATTTCTTATTTGTTAGATCTTATAATAAATTATATGTTAGTAATCTTTTATCACCTTTAAGCTATCCCATTCATTAATTTTGGAGAAAGTTAACTTTTTCAATAATTATAATCTGAATATTTTTTGCACCATTTGTATTGTATTATTTTCCATACAATATTTAAAGTTAATGTTTCATTATAGTAAAACTAATTTATTAGATTGCAATATATAAAATAATGAATGCCTTTTTTTTTTATGTTTATTTATTGTTTCAAATTCAACGTAATGAAATACTACTGTATATATTGTACAAATTTATGTTTATTTATATTGATTACATATATGCAGATTCTTCAATGATTTAAACTATAGGTTTACCAAAATAATAGTAATTTTATTTTTCATTTAGAGCAGAGACTGTTTACCAAAGTATGAAAAGCTCATTTGGTGCCACATCTTGTCATTTACTACAAATAAATTCTATTCCTGAATCAGCTCAAAATGCTAATCATACTAAAGATGCTTCAGATCCAGTGATGGCAGATCCTTGGAGTCAATTCCTTCCAAAATATTATGTACAAAATGCAAGTAATATAATTACTATATTCAGTAGAGCTAATTTTTATTTAACTCTTAAAAATGGGAGAGTATCTTAAAAAATTGGTAATTTAAGCATTTGGTGATATATGGACTCTCTTGTTAGAAACAAGTTTGTCAAAATAACAAATATATATCTTAAATTTCATGATAAATGTGAATGTTAACTATTGCAAGTTCTTTCAATAAAAAAATTTAAATTTTGATTATCATTTATAGAATATATCAAATAACCACACCTTAGAAGAAAATTCCTTGGATGCCAATGCAGATGAAGAAAAAACTGGTATATAAACTTGTTTTGTCATTTCCTTTAGACATTTATTTTTACCTTTGGTTTACAATTTTGATGAATAAGTTGAGTCTTACTTGAGCTCAGATATAAAAATGTGCTTTTTTGTTTTGTTTTGTTTTTTTTGTTTATGTATAAATGATAGACCTCCTGTCTCGTGAAATATTAATTTTAATCATTATTGTATTGTTTTGTCAATTGAAGAAGCGCCTTTCTTAAATGAGCTCCAAAGTAAAATGTTTACTTTTTTTTGTTTTCTCTCTTTTTTTAGTTTTTGAATTTCAATAAAAAGTAAATTATTATAAATTGAAAGGCAGACTAGATTTTATCAAGTGAAATTCTTTAAAAATATGCATCATGAAAATATCAGATAACCATTATATATATTTGAGATGAAATCTTGTTAATTATTGTTCAAATATTTGTATTTAAAGAACATTTAATAAATATTTATAACTCTTAATCTCTGAATATAACCACTACAATATATTTGGCTTGAATTCCTGTATTGTTAAATGCATTGTTCAATTTGCAGTCGCATATTGTGATATCATGGGAACAGTGTACATATTTATTTGCAATTAGTTACTGTAATTAATTTTTTTTAAATTTTAGCAAAATTGATGAGAACTGAAATGCAAAGTAGTATGCGTGGAATACTAGTTCAGAATTATTAGAATACAAATAAATTAGTGCACCATGCTGAGGAAATAGATGGTGCATTTCAATAGCTGCTTTATATATTTATATTCCCAGCAGAGTTGGGGAATGTATTAGTAATGAGTGTTAAAGAGGAGAATTGTGAGACTGTAAGAAGAATTGCATGGCTTAGTTGTAATTATACACAATAAAAGTTATTTTCTGAAATGTTGTGAAATGAATTAAATGTAGGTAGTGAAAGCATTAATTGTATTTAATGAGTACCCAATATGTCCATAGAGAATGGTTGTAATCTCTTGATTTTAAAATTTATAAAATATAACATTAAAAAAGTATAGGAGCATTAAATTGTCCTAGTTTTGTTATTTTTTTTAAATATCAGTTTGTATTAAATATTTACCTGTAGAATTTATAGATTACTTTTTGGTTTAACATATGTATTTTTTGTTTCTTTTAGGTGATTCAGCATTAAAAATTGTTCAGGAATCAGGTTCAATTCATCATCCACTTCTTTACAATTCTGATACTGACATTGTTAATTCTGAATCTCCAGTAAGAAATTTTTTTCAATAAATGTATATAAATAAAATTTCAGTAATTTATTTTTGTAAATTGTTTAAATCTTTACATGAGGAGTAAGATTTATTTTGTTATAATTTTATGTAAGATTGATGTGATTTATAACTTTTTTGTGATGTTATAGTATGTTTTATTTTTAATAAAATAATATATCTGAGTAACAAATGTTTATTATTTCAGGAATATAATGTATATTTTATTTTTTTCAGTTAGGAAACTCAAATGAAGCTACTATATCATCAGGATATGTAAATAAATTTTCTAAAAACAATTGTAAAATAAAAAGACATGGACTATGTTTAACACAGAGTGACATGGATCGCATAAAGTGTTTTGTCCAGGATTTTTGCATTCAGGGCCTTATTCCATTTATTGAGAAAAGAGTTCGAATGCTGAGTGAACAGGTAACACAAAAATCTTCATAAGTCAGATGTAAAATATAAATATATGGAAGCTGAATGTTTTTCTTTTCAGTTTTTATTTGTTTCATGTAATATTTTTAAAATTAAGAATGTTTTTTAATAACATTTTAATAAATTTCTGCAACAAAATAGTATTGTGATTGACTAATAATGCTGTATTACCCTTATAGGTTGCAAACCGAAAAGGCTTACATCGAACATTGTTTGGAGTAACCAAAAAGTTTTTTGGAAACAAACCAGGAGTTCAGACCCGCTTCATCTTTGAATTCTGTTGTGTATGTTAAGAAATTTTAATTCTCTATTTTGACTTTTGGTAGTGAATTATCCATTAATAGTAGTTTTAATCTTTTTGATTACTTACTAATTTTTATTTTGTGTTTTTATGCATTTTTTAAATTTTTAAAATGGTAGTTATTAAAATATATTTAGACATGTTGATAAAAATTGAATTTTAATGTTCATGGTAACATTTACATGTTTTCAAAAATTTTGCAAATTTAATATAGAATTACCTAAAAGTTTTGTCTACCATCATAACATGATGTATTTAGGTAACATTTACTGTTTAGAATTATAAATATTAGGTACTTTTCCAAAAATTATTATGTTGCACCTAAAAAGATTACTATAACAATTCAGAAAAAGGAAGTGTAAAAGAGATGCACTATTAAGAAATACATCAAAACTGTGAATGGTGCAATCTCATATGTAATTGAGATGAAATGAAATGATTACAAATGTATGCTATATTAAAATGAATATTTATTTTATAAAAGCTACACTTCACTGTATATGATATAGAGTATCATTTACTGCCTAATATTTTAATTATTTATTTAATTTCAGTTAATAAGTTATATACAAATATTACCGCATTTATTTAAATCTAAGCTGCCATCAAATCCCAAATATTCACGATAAATTTTTGTACAGAAATAAAAAATAGTGTAAAAAAAGTTTAACAATCTCTGATATTTAAAAAGATTAAAGAAAATTTAAATGAGAACTAATAAGAAGTGAACAACTAATTTATTTTACCACTATTGAATCTTTTAAATAGCTATATGAACCCTACAATTGCTCTAAAAGAGTGAAAACTTAATTTTTCCCTTCCAACAAATATGTTTATCTTTAATTCTAAGCTCCACCTGATTTTCAGTGGAAAAAAATGTCGCTCAGATTAGAATAAGTACGGTACGTGATTAATATGTGCATATTCCTTTTGATTTGGCACTCTTTCAAATTTCCTTTTCAGTTCATGATACTAGTTTTAATATCTGTGTTTGATATAAATTTTTTATTCTTGCATTAGATATGGACCTGATGCCCCAGAACTCCAAGTTCGAAAACTTGGCGATTTGGCGTTCATGTTTCAGTTATATGAAGTTGCATATCAGGCTTATCACAATGCCAAAAGAGATTTTAATGCTGATCAAGCTTGGCTTCATTTTGCTGGTGCTTCAGTAAGAATGATTTCTTTCTTGATCAATATTTTATTAAAAATTTCTAAAATTAATTAGTTTTAGTATCAGAATTAATTTGGTAGTTGAAAATAATTGTCATGTAAAGAAAACTGTGCAGTGAGAGTTAAGTTTTTCTAAGATTTGAACATGTTATCATTTGTGTGTTTACATATAATGTTATTGTATATTTTATTCCTCACATTCAATAATTATACTATATCATTTTAATATATCTTTTAATGTTGTAATTTATTGTTATTCAGCTACATCTAGGAATCTTTTTTTGTCAAACTCAGTGTAATAATATGCAATTTAAATTAAACTTATTATTAGTCATTTTTAAAGATGAATTTTGTTTAATAAAGCTATATATCATTTTAAAAATGTTTAATCTTTGATTTTTAAAAATTAATTATATTTTTAATAATTATTACATTAAATAATATTTTTTAAAATAATTGTGACTATTTTTTTTTTGGAAATGGCAGCATTGTCTGTTTTTATGCAAAATAGTACTGCTCATGAGTATCCTATGCATTACATTGAAAGTGCAATTACTACCTATCTTCATACTTGCAAGTGAGATTTGTGCACTTTTTCTTGTTTTTTGTATTGAATTTTTGAATTATTTTTTTCAGATTTAATTATTAATTTACTTGCCTTATTTTCAGGATAGTTACATTATATGTTGATGATTAATTAAAAATATATAAATTTCAATACCTTATTTTAAAAAATTGTTTTTTTATTAATATATTTATATTAAATATACCAATTTCCTTTTAAATTTAGTTTAGAAAATGTTATTGATAAAGTCATTTATTAATGATAGATGAAAAATATTCTAAGGAATTGCATAGAAAAACTTTTGTGTTTATTTTAATTTTTTCTCCATTGCTTATTATTTTGCTTATTTGGTATTGATATTGTTTCTTCAGATATTGAGATTTTTTTTATATTTCATCTATTGTTTTTGTTTGGTTTATATATATATATATATATATATATATATACACATATAAAAGTTTCCATACAATTTTCAGACTTCCTGAACTTGCTACAAGAGCTACTTTTCTAAGTACTGAATGCTTGAAAGCAAAAGGTTTGTACAGTGAAGCAGCTATACAATTTGTTCGTATGCCAAGTGAAGCAGATTTACCTAGTGCCCTGTGTTTGGAACAGGCAGCTTATTGTTATATTCATTGTAAAATTCCTAAAATAAGAAAGTATGCATTTCATATTATACTTGCTGGTCATCGTTTTAGCAAATCTGGTCAAAGAAAACATGCTCTACGATCATATAAACAAGCTGAGCAGGTACAGTGAATATACATTAAATCAGTACATATTTTTTGTTATTAGTGTATGTGTAGCATTAGGTTAAATGTGCTATTATGAGTCTTAAATTATAAATCACTTATTAGATCGTGTATACTATAAACTGTAAATATTTACTATATACATATTTTTAAAAGAAGTGGGTCCCATCCCTAGAAATTATATTAAAATCTGTTTCCACTTAAAATATTTGCAAAAGCTGTTTTTTAAATATTTTACTTTAAAAAATAATTCCTACTGATAGATTTTATTTGAATTTAATCATGTATCTATTTATATTAATTGAAATCCTTTTCGTTCTTCAAAAATAAATATATATTTGTACTTTATTAATACTGTCATCCAACAATCATAATACTAATAAATTTATATCATGTGATTGTAGATTCAAATGATAGATTGCTGTTAAGTTATAAATTGTTTTGCTTAAACAAAGTTAATTTAATTACTGTAAAATCTGGCATATAATGCACACTTTTATCACAAAAAATAAGGTTGAAATTTACAGGTGCACGTTATATGTTGAGTACAAAAATGAGAGCTTTAAAAATAAGAAAAAAAAGATGAGCATAGAAAAAGTGTACTTCTACATATATCAAAATGCTGTTCTTATTTAAAAGAAATGACATTCCTTATGAACTTAACGGGTTGTAGTTCTAAAAGTATACTATTTTTCCAAAAGCTTGGGATAATACCTAGAATTAATGACTTTAAAACATAAGAGCATTGCACATGTACATTTCAGGTTCCTTTGTAAAAAAATGGGGTGTGTTATACAGCGAATATACCTAAAAATTAATAATTGTAGCTTGAAAGTATATGTGCGTGTTAAACAGCGGTATGCATTATACGCTGGATTTTACGGTTAGTAAGATATAGCAATTGTTTGTTATGTAATGAAACATGCTTTGTTATTCCTTAGATGCCTTTTTTAATAATTCAGTATTGCATTTTTTTTTCATAGGTGTATCGTTCACTGGGGTGGAATTTTGCAAATAATCATATCAATTTCACTATTGGACGCCTTTCAATTCAACTAGATCAACTTGAAAGTGCTTGCTCAGCATTTGAGCCTCTCCTAGTCTCCAAATGTCAGTTACCTGCTGATGAACAAGCAAATTATCTCAGGGAATATTTGTTTGTGTTAAAGGTTAGTAAAATAATTTTAGTGAGATAGTTTTAATTATATACAAACTTTTTATTGTTAGCACAATACTTAATATGAAAGTCCATATCATTAAAACTTTTGATTATTGTGCAATCATTCTTTATTTCAAAAATCAAATGTATGCAGTTTATGTTTCAGTAAGGAATTGAAAGAATATTTTCTAAGAATTCTCCTGTATTTCAAATTTTGTGACTGTAGTAGCTTAGTGGTCATGGGTGCAAACTCAACTTTGTGATTGTTTCTGTCAGTGCCACAGGGGGGCTGCAGTAGCCCAGTGGTCAAGGTATCGGATCATGGCAGGCATGTCATGAGTTCGAGCCCAGTACCACTAAAGACCCGCAGTACAGGGCAGCAATGCACGTTAAATCTGTCGAGAGCTGAAACATCCTCCTGTTGGTGTGATAGTTAGGAGAGGGGGGTGCCAGCTCAGGTGTTGTCCACGTCACTTGACCATGGTTCAAAATTTCGTGGTCCATCGCCAAAAGCCCTCTTGTAGCTGAACAGTGCAACGTTAATATTCACTCACTCAGTCAGAGCCACAGGTCCGAATCCTGATGTCACTAAAGACCCACCTTGTAGAGGCATTGATGCATGTTAAGTGTGTTAGAGCTTATAGTCCTCACATTGGTGTGGTGTGGAAATTTAGAGAAGAGGGAGCTAGCTCAGATATCATCCTTGTCACTTGACCATAACTCAAAATTATGAAATTCGTTATCATTACCCCCCCCCCATACAGCTTCCAAATGTAACATAAACTCCTGAACTGTTAAGGAAAAGTTGCAATATTTGCTCCTCAGTGTGCCACCATTTTTCACAAAGGTGCATAACTATAAGGTGTATTGAGGCAAAAAAAAGTTATAAATAAGTAAATTCTTTGAAGTAAGTAAATCCTTTGTAAATATTATCAAGGTCATTATATTAAATTCCATAGCCTTTGGAATAATTTTACACATAGAAGCACTGCAAAATTTTGTACTTCGGAAAGGTGTCCAATGGCAAGTTGACAAAAAATCAATCATTTCAAATTTTAGTCTTTTATCAACTCTTTTAATTTTATTTTCCTTTTGAAACAGAATTTATGCAAAACATTTTTATAAACAATCTCATGTATAAATAAAAATGGTGATTTTTTAAATGGGGCAATATTTAGGGGGTTCTGTATGATTTTTTCCAAATACTCATTTTTATTTAAGAAAGATATTCATTGATTTCTTATTTTTTTAATGTATTCAGATGATATGGTAATTAAAGGTATCTTTTGTCACTCATTTCATCTAGAGATTTATAGCTCAAAAATCAGTTAAAGATCTTCCAGTTTTGCCTGTTCCTCTTATCAACTCTGAAGTTACTAAAGTTCTTCTAGCTGAAGATACTGTGACAAATAATGGTTAGTATATTTTACTTGTGTACCTACCAACTTTTTAAAATATCTTCCTGTAAATTTAAAGTACTTATCAAATATACAACAATTGTTATACTTTCTTGCAATGTTTAGTTGTTAAAATGTTTACCAGAAGTATTTATTTTAAAGGTGTTTAAGATAATAGTATTCGGTTTATTTAAATTGGTATTTATCTGCATGCTTCTTTCTAGATTATGGCTACAGGTAATAAGAATATTCAAAAAATTTGATGTAAAAGAAAGTTAGAGTACTATGTATCTCAATACTGATACAAACTGTAATAAAAAAATAGATATAATTTATGACTTAAAATGGATATTTTACTTATTGAATGCAATTATTTCAGTACTATTTTTTTTAATTACATTAAAGATTTAAATAATTAACTTTTGAAGTTAGAAATTTTACTTATTATTTTTATAGATTGGTATTCAATTTTGAAGTATTAAGATTTTTTTCCATCCTTTTTTTAGGTGAACCTTTCTTTGTAAATGGTCGGGGTTTTGACCGAGGAGACTTAAATAATAATGTTTGGAGTAAACTAGAGGAAATAGTCACATCTCGAGTTTCAAATAATACAGTCTGTCAAAATCAATTATATTGCTTTACAAATAAAACAGATAATACTTATAAACCAAATGCAATAATTGGAGGTATGTTAATAACACCATTTTATTATGATTTCCTTTTGTTGTTTGTAATTTTTTATATCCTATGTACCATATTTACTCAAATCTGAGCCATATTCCAAATTCTCAACAAGTCTTTGTGAAAAATGAAAAATAGTGTAAAATAATTTAGAACCTGTAATTGCTCTAATTGCCCCACCCAACACATTTTTTTAAAATTTGATTCTAAGTTGCACCAGATTTTCAGTAGCTTTAATATTGGAAAAAAGTTCTGCTTAGATTCGAGTAAATACAGTAATATTTAGTATTAAAACTTTGACATTGCTGAATTGATAATTTAAAAAATCAAATGTGTCAACTTTTCAAAAGGAAAATGATCCTGGTATTTTTTTGAAAAATCTCTTTTGGATGCATTATAATTCTTCAAAAAGTAGTAACTCAAAAGTTGTAACCTTATTGCAATGCTGCCACATTACAAACCAAGAAGTATTGGGCACAAGTCAAATATTATATCCATTAGTTAAAGATGATGAATGTGGTAGTTTTAAACCATTACTGATACACTTTCAAAGATATTAAAAATATTCAAAGAAAAAAAATCATAGAATCACATAGTTAATATAAAGTATACTAAGTAAATAAATAAAACAAAAAAACTACATCTTACATTTAGCAAAAATTTGTGATTTAAAAAGCAAATAGGATAGCCACAAAAGAAAACTTTTAATTTTTTGCTGTTAAGGATGTATAAAAAATAATCCCAATCTTATGCCCATTTATAATGTATATATATATTTCTAATGGGCTGCGAATTGATCATTAACCATTGCAGACCTCTTACATCCCCCGGAAGCGGGTATCACTTTTTAGTGTGGTGTCCTGTAGACAGATACCAATCGCCACAGGTAATTTTGACGCCCAGTTTCCTCCCTAGAGGGAGGCACCTGGGCTCTGACAATGCAAACCTGTACCAGGATTTAATTTTGCCAAGAGCATCTCTTTTAAGGATCTAAGGTAGTATAATTGTACTACATGGCCGCTGTCGATTTTCTGCATCATGAAAATTCACCGACTTGAGCCAGGGTTGAACCCGCAACCTTGGGTGCAGAAAGCCAGTGACAAACCAACCATGCACTTTTTATGATCCATTATGTTTCTGAAGTTTATTTTTCTATAACATATAATTTTAATGTGTCATTTTGTAAATCCAAAATCTTTTCAACTTTTTTTTGAAGTAATTCTGCTATCAATTTAACATTTTCCTTAATGTCTATTTGTGTTGTAAAAGGGTTTACAAAAATGTTCGAAAATGGTAAATTGCTGGAATCTACTGTCAAGTTATCCAAAAGTTTTAAGATGAGTAATAAATCATTTCAAATAAAAGCTATCCTTTCCTTTATTTGTTTTTTTTTTTAAATCCTTAGAAAGTGCACAAGTGAATTTTTCAAAAAATTCTGATCCAGAATTATAGTATACTTTTAATGCTTTTATAGAACTAATAATTTTAGCGAAA
Source organism: Trichonephila inaurata madagascariensis (assembly GCA_019973955.1). Classification (NCBI taxonomy): domain Eukaryota; kingdom Metazoa; phylum Arthropoda; class Arachnida; order Araneae; family Nephilidae; genus Trichonephila; species Trichonephila inaurata. The sequence continues at coordinate 339,508 of BMAV01005923.1, forward strand.
TGTTTATTTTTTTCTGTGGAACTTAAGATTCAATAAGTTTATAATTTTTCACATCTATCATTTAAAAATGCCAAATCAGTTAACCAGTGTTGATTATCTAATTATTCCAATACTTCACATTTTGCATTAAAATGTGTTTGTAATTTATCTTTATCATTTTTTAAGGGTTTTATATAATCCATATGATATAGGATTTGTTTAAATTTCATTTAGTATTTTCAAAATAAATTTCATAATGTGTTCACTAGATTAACAAAGTAATAAAAATACTTAATGCTCATAAATGGTTCATCTTTCTTGCAATGGGAAATGAATCGATCATTGCTAATGGACCAGGGGTGTAGCTACCGCTGTATCAGCCATATCAATGATACGGGTCCCCCAAGCTATAGGGGCCCCAACATGTGTAACTAAGGTCTCACGAACAGGGCTCCCATATCTAAAAAAGGGTACCAACAGAATTTTGATACAGGGCCTCCTCAGAGCTAGTTATGCCAGTGTAATGGACCATCAGTAGTTATTGCTGACACTTTGTGAAAGGCATATTAATTTCTTTTACTTGATTTTTAAAAGTAATATAGATGTCTTCAGTCCTTAGTTGTCCTTGCATTGATAGTTTCTCTTTTATTCCAAAATCACTCAATTCCAACCTTATCATTGTCAGTTTACTATAACTGATATATCTTTCACTGAGTTTAATTATAATGATAAATATTCATTTTCTTCCATGGGATTTTCTCCTGATTTTGCAAATCAGTTGAAATTGTATGAATTCTTCTTGTACTGATATTGTTTGATAAAGCTATGTCTTATATTGAGAAATAATTTTTTTATTAGAAAATCCTTCAAATGAGTTGGCTTAAATCAGAAATGCTTCCTTGATTAATTCACCCTCTAAAAAGTTTTTATTTTTTTCTATTTTTCTCTCTTGCTCTCTCTCTCTCTTCCAGCTAGTGAAAAAATTTGAAGGAACCAATTGTGTCATTTTTATTAACATAGCTGATTAAAAACATCTTCTGAGAAGATAATTCTAACTTCATATGATTAATTTTTCTTTTTCTCACTTTAATTTTGATAAATAACCTGCCTCAAAGAAACTGATTGATCTTAATAGTGACATTGTATGTGATATTTTTTTAAACATTGGCAGAACATACTACAATTTAAATACATTTTTTCTTAGTCTTCTTTATAATAATCTTCTTCCAAGTCTTTATTGAATTGATGAATTAATTGTTTTTTACTTGGATTACTCATTTTGAGATAAAATACTTATGAAATAAACATTGATAACTATAGAACTGACAGCTAACTAAAACAATGCTGACTGAAATATTGACACTTGAGTATTTGGGATTTGTCAAAGAATGACTGTAAAAAAAGGCTATGTGAAATTTGCAAAGTTTTAACTTTTAAAATTTAATGCTGTATGGTTTTTATTATCTTTATTTTAAACTAAAAAATTTTAAATTTAGAAACATTCAAAATATATGAAAGTTTCTTCAATATGCATATGTATTTTAACATTGTGTACTTCATATGTGAAAAATTTTCTATCTGAAAAAATAAAAAATGTTTTTATGTAAATTAGCCCTAAACTACCTTATTTAATTTAAAATTGTATTTTTTTCCTCTTTGTTAACCCTTTAACGTTCAGTGGTTTCACACCAAAACCACACATTAAAACATTTTTTAAAAAATAAAATTTAAATTTTTTTTGTCCCAATAAGTATTGTTTTCAAATTTTTGTTCTTTTTCCTATCAATAGATGACAATATTACTGCTATATTTAACAATTGAGACCTTTTAAATAGAAAAATATTGACATCTCTTTAACTTTGTAAACTCCTTTAGCTTTAAAAAATATTAAAAAAATAGTTATTTTAAATTATAGCATGAGGTTTTACTATACTTCTTTCTAATTATTAAATACAACTTTCAGTCATTTTGATAAGTACACAGAAGAGTCGAAAAATGAAATTAAAATCTGTGGTTTCACTCCGAAACCCAACTCCAGTAAGGGACGGTAATCTCCAGGAATGGTCACTTTCATATTCCTCACTACCTCTCATTGTCAAAACCACACATCTGTAGCCCCCCTCCCCTCCGACCTCAATTGCATTCCATGGGTACGTGTGAATAATTTTCCGGCACTTCTGCTGTCTATCCCGACATGGGCCTGAATCAAACATCTGGAAGCTATAATTCCTAATGTGACATTTTCACTGAGTTTACTTCTGAGATTATCCTTGGCACCAGTACATTTCTATTCAAATTGGCTATGTCAATAACGATAAGGGGGACTCAACACAAAGGAGTTATAACTTGTAGTTTCCTGCCTATATATCGTTTGAACTTACAGGTGTCTGTTAGTTGTGAAGAAAATAAGCAGTAGCTAATTCAAAAATATTCTCCGAGACAGTTCGCACTTGTGTTGTCAAAAGCATAAGGGACACACCATGGGTGCCTTTTATGGAGACACAATGGTCCATTAGGTCAAGTAGCTCCATACGTCATTATTGGCATGTATAGATGGAGTGAGTTCTGCTAATGAGCTGACGTTACAATATTTTAGGGTTATGAGCTCAAAGACAAATTTTCCTTAGGTATTTTGTATTTGGGTTGTTCTCAGAGAAGATAGAAATATCAATCCATCATTTTCTTGTATTTCTTAATATTGGTGATAAGGTGTTTTAAGTACTTCTTCGTGTAATTTCTTTTAATTTTTTTTTAAATGCCAAGAAAAGGATTAACCATTCCAGAAGCTCTGGAAGTATTTCACAACTTTCCTTCTGATATTGAATCCGATGAATCATTCTCAGTGAAGAAGAGGATGTTATGACTGCAAAGTCCTCTTCAAGTAAAAGTACCCATATTGATGAGGAAAAAGATGACATAAGTGTGCAAGGACCATCCCGTATATTTAAAGTTACTTGGAAAAATAAAGCGCCTGTAAAGATCCGAAATATGCATTTTACTGAACAAAGTGAGCCCTCAGATGAAATAACATCCCTTCAAGATCCTTCATCAGTTGACAGAAAATCAAAAAATGGTGGCACCGTATATTTTTTTCATTTTTTTTATATGACAATCGTCAATTCATATATTCTTTGGTCTATGATGCACGGAGAAAACCCCATACTATAACAACTTGAAAAGTTTTCGGTTAGATTTAATAACAGGCCTTGTGTCAATAGGACATCAAAAATTTCCTGAAGAACGGTTTGCGTCTAATTCTTATTCTGGACCCATGAAACTGAAATTCAGGAAACATACAGTTTCTGAAAAGGACAGACTTAAAAATGTTGGCCACATTCCAACTAAATGCAAATCCAGAAGATGTGCTTATTGCTATTCCAGAGCGAAACCTCACAGAACAAGATGAATGTGCTCTGTGATGTCGGATTATGCATGATAGCAAAAAGTAATGATAATGTGACACGTTTGAAAAAATTTCACAAGGACAGGCAATTATATCTTGTTTAAATTTTCTTCATATATAACATTTTTAGTTATAAGTTTGCATTTAACCTCTTTTAATGATTGATTTGCGCTGTGAGTGTGTATCAAGCTATTTAACAGCCATATACATGTTTATGTTATTTTTAGTATGTAATGCAAAATATATGTAATTTTAAGTCCGAATTTGTATTAAAATTATAAAAGTGCAGACAAATTTTAAAAAATAATTAAAAACTTATAAAATTATTTTTCTTTAATTAATTCGTTAAAATATTAGATTTCTTTTTCTAAATAGTCTTTTGGATTAGTTAGTTTGAATAGGAAAAATAGACCGTTACTGTTCAGTGGTTTCACTGTGAAATCGCAAATTTCTCGAAATTAAAAAATGCTAAAAATTTTTTCTTTGTATATTTATAATCATCATCATGTCTAATAGTCATTTTTTAAGTTATTTTGTTAAATTTTCAAAGGGAATATGTAGTGAACTGTAAAGGGTTAAACTTTGATTTATCTTCAATTACTTAACAAAAAGAAAATCATTTTTTGATAATAAAAATTCTACTGTAAAATTCACTATTCTGTTGGTTTTATTTATTTATTTTAATTAATTTATGTGGTTAATTAAATTCATCATAATAATTAAGAATATTGTTTTCTGTAAAATTTTTAATTCCCCTGTTGGTTTTTTTAAATCTTTTAATTAAATTGACAAGGGTTAATTATGAGTTCATCCTAATAAAAGGGGAATATTGCTGCATGCATAAAATTTTAATTTCAGCAGAAAATTAGTATAAATTTTGTTTTTAAATGATTTGGATTGTTTTAAAATTTTATACCATTCTGTTTCTACCTGAAGCTAAAAGTAGATGTTTTAGAAGAACCTTAAATATTTATAAATTATACTTGGTTTAGCCAAAGGGTTAAAATTTAAATTTTTAAAATGTTTGAAATTTTAAGGGAGACTGATTTTAGAAGGTTGATGCATGTAAATCTATTGTGTGTAAAAGTCCTGTCATTGGCATGCTATGGAAGTTAAGAGAGAGGGTGCCAACTCAGGTGTCGTCCTCATCACTTGATTCTGGTCCAAAATTATGAGGTCTGTTGCCAATGGCCCATTTTTTGCTTCAAAATGCCATGTAAATTAAAATCAAATTGAATCTTCATATATCTTCTTTGTGAAGCTTATTACTCAAAACATATTTTTGTATTTAAAGGATTGAAAAATTTTTTTACGAGTATTGTTATTTGTTAATGTAGTTATTAATAAAAAGAAAAGTTATACTGAGGTGGAATTCATCATTTTCTGTTTTTCATTATGCTTTAATGAAAGAACTTTTATGTAAAGCAAATTTTGTTTACTCACACTATTCATAACATCTTTTAACCTTTTTTTCCCACATTTTTTTTAGGAAGATGTTGTTAGTAGTTGCATTGAAACTAAAATACTTAGTCGAATCTTTATCGAGCCTCATCAAGAAAAAAAAGTAAATATTTTTTAACACATAAGATTTGTAGGTTTTTCTTGATATTCTCTTTATATAATATGCATACACTCACTATTACTTAATATTTAAAAATAATTTTTTGAGGTTATAAATTAACTTAATTTCAATTTGATTTTTTTGTTATCAATTTAATGACTGTAATAAAGAATTTTATAACTTCAAATGTCAAATATTCATTGATTTAATAGTCAAACTAAAGATTGTTTTAATGATAAAGAAATTTTTATTTAAGTTAGATTGAGAGAAAAACACATACAGTAAAACGTCGTTTATCCGAATCAATTGGGACCGGACACCGTTTTGATATGCGATTGTTCGGATAACTGTAAACTGAATGCGATCCATGCATTATATGAAATCAGACACTATATGAATATTGAAAATCATCAAATGCGGGAAACGTGCTTGAAGAAAAAGCAAAAATAATTGCAAAATGTCACAATTTTGCTTGTATTGTGAAAAATAACCATTTTTCGCTGTACCATTACACACCTTCGTTTTTTCGCTGCAATGTCTCTGGAAAAACGACGTTCTATTGTATTTGATTTATGTTTTAAAAATGAGGATAAAATGTTTGAATGCTATGTTTTGAAAATGATGTAAGTAGAAAATTTAAAAGTTATGATTAAATTAGAATAATTCACACACATAGAACCTCAGATGATGTTACATTATAAAAAAATATTTTCAACATATGTTGTAAAAATTTCAATCTTATTTATTGTTGTCGCAGAATAAGTATTAAACTTTGAAGTGTTATCTGCTCATAACTTGATATTTATTTTTATCGCATAATACCATGTCTCGTGGTTGTTGTTTTTTTAAATTCTAAATAAAAGTTCTTCAAAGGTATATATTGTTTTAATCTGTTATGAAACTTTATGCAATCACTTTTAGATTCATCTTCTCATTAAACCTAAGCAAACTGGTCAATTAGTCATCACAGGTATTGCTTACATACTGCTAGCTCTAAAATCTCAAGATCTGGAACAAGTCTCAGATTCTGAATCCCAAGATCCTTCTGTGCTATCACTTCAAGGAAAACAATGTTTCAGCATAAGAGGTTCAAGACTCAATAGATCTGCAAAAGAACGTGCTTCAAAAACATATGCACAAGATAATAGATTAAATATCAATGTTTTAAGCTCAGCAGCAAAATTACAGGTAAAATGGATATTTTGTTATTTTAATACCATATATATTCAAATCTAAGCTGCACCCCAAGTTTTCAACATGTTTTTGTGAAAAAATTAAAAAATAGTGTAAAAAGGTTTATTAATATCTAGTATATACAAAATTTTAAAAATTTTAATGAGATTTAATAAGAAGTGAATAATTAATTTATTTTGCCAGTATTAGAAATTTTTAAATCCCTTACATGAACCTGTTATTGCTCTGATCATCCATATCATACTCAATTTCCCTCATCCAAAGGAATTTTTCTGCCTTCAATTCTAAGTCACACCCATCTTTCAGTAGCATTAACATTTTTGAAAAAAATGCACCTTAGATTCAAATAAATACATTGGTTTATAAATGTGCTTTATTGTAATCATAAATTCTTAAAGTAGAGAGTACTGTTTGGGGAGTGTTGAGACAATTTCTTGAGGTGATAGAAAATTCAGATATTTTGGGAAGTATCAAGCTGAAATTGATAGACAATAAATTTAATTTAATTTCACTGTATGTAATATTAAAAAAACTTAGAAAATTAACTTAATTATTGTTTTTTAAAAAGATATTATTGATAGATTACAGAAAGATATACACTTTATTAAAATCCCGGGCGGGCTGGGCAAGGTCGACTCAGCCTTTCATCCCTTCAGGGATTGATAAATGAGTACCAAACTTGCTTGGGAACTTAACACTGGGGATTTTGCGTCAGATTGACCATGTGACTGGAACATCTGGTTTTGCACCTCGGTGCCCAAAGTCATGTAAACTGATATGGGCACAGTAGGCCTTGATCCTCATGGGCTGTTGCATCACTGAGTTTAGTTTACTTCATACTTTATTAAACCTAAGCAAGCAATTTATGCTAATATATTGCTTGCTCTTAATATATGCAACATGTAATGTTAATCTGCAACACATTTTTGATTCACTCTTTTAACTTCTTTCTGCTATTTATTTTGTATCATCTAAATGTATCATGACATTCTTGATAAAATCTAAATGTGTGACCACACATGTACACTTTTGATGAAACATCTCCAATTTTGTTTAATTCTCTAATTTTGCATAATCACAGGTGTGCTTTATTTTTAAAATAAGGAACATTACTAGCTTTGTTATATAGTATATGTATTAAGATTTTTTAATTCACACATACATATGTAAATATTTATCAAATGCTGATTAAAATAGTAATTGAATTATTTACCTAATACCAACTCTTTATAAAAAGTAAAATATTTTAACATTTCTTTCAGAATATTTTAAAACCCTGTTTCAAGCATAACTTTCATTTAATGAGTTGCAAGTTCATGTACAAGGTAATAGGGGTTAGGTATGTTTTTAAAAGGAAGCTTGGGAGTTTTTTAGATCTTGATGAATCATTCTAAATTTTTTTTAATCATTTTCAAAAAGTAAAATTTATTTATTATAAAATTTTTATTTCTAGACTGATTCAGGCAACTAATTTGAGTCAATAATCTTAACTTTTCATGTTGTGTTCTTTTTTTCTTTTTCCTGGATATAAGATTTTGGATTGGGTTGTTGCTTTTTTATAGCTCTGTTGCAATTTCTGTTAGAAAATTTTCCAGTTGTATTTAATGATAATTATGAATAGTATTGGCTTAACTTTCCTTCAAAATTATATTTTTATTATACTAATAGAGAAAATTTATATGCTCATTGTAAATGCAATAATATTATATACACATACATTTATTGACGAATTGATAATCTTTGTGTTGAATATTACCTGATTTATCATCTAATAATTGGGGAAATTATATTTTGTTATTTTATATAATTATTTTATTTTTAACTTTCTACTGTATATATATATATATAGAGAGAGAGAGAGAGAGAGAAAATGCAACATTTGTTTGTATAAATTCTGTTTTTTAATTTAAATAAGTTAAATGATGAAGTTTGTTGTTGTTGATATCTTTTGTTCTTCTGTACATAAAGAAATAAAATTCTTTTTTAGGTCAAATTCTATTCATTTCCAAGTAATCTCTATTGTGGAGAAGTTCAAAAAGTGACTGCTGAATTAACGAACATTGGTCAGCATAAAATACGTAGAATAATTATGGCTTCTCCAAAGCCCGGGTTATTTGCAATAGGAAATCCTGGAGAAATTAATGATTCTGAGAATATTTTAAAAGAAATATCATCTTCTAGACAGCCATCACCTGTAATTGCTAAGTGGGACTGTGATTGGATGGTGGAAGTTTTAATGCCAGATGGGGAATCTTGTGCTTTAGAATCAGGAGCTTCTTTAGAGATTCCTGTTTGGATTAAAGGGCCTGAAACACCTGGAGATCATAATTTAGATATTTTATTTTATTATGAAAGTGATCCTCCTCATCTTAAATTAAGGTAGGAATTCTGGAATATTTTTTTATTCAAATACTAAGTAAAGGAGTAAAGAATTTTAATGTAATCAAAGATGCACTCATTATTTCTATTGTAAAAATTGAAAACCCACAAAAATTCAAACAAAATAAGTCAATTGAAATATAATGAAACTTTTACCGGGAGAATACACATATATATACCCTGACGGGGAAAAAATTCCCAACGTTAAGAAAAAATTATTGTAAAATAATGAAATTTGGACAATGCAATTGTCTAGTTAACATGTTTAATTGATTAAATTTTCAAGATCACAGGTTAATTTAAGCTTAAGAAAATGCATTTCAAATGTGAAATGTTGTTACATTAATAGCCTCAAGAATTTTGAATGCAAACTTGCATGCATTGTGTTATACAGGTTCCAAATGTCACTTAGTGGTATGGAGTTCTATGCTTGTTGTGTCAATACTGGAGTTGTCAGGGATGGCTCTGGATGATGCTGGAGGTTTCTTCCTATGATATCCCTATATGTGCTCAATTGGATACAGATCTGGTGATCTTGCAGGCCAAGGTAATATGTCAACACTCTGTAGAGGACATTATGTTGCAACAGCGGTGTGAGGGTGAGTGTTATCCTGTTGGAAAACTCCCCCTTGAATGCTGTTCATGAATGACAGTACTATAGGTTGAATTACTAGACTAACATACAAATTTGAAATCAGTGTGTTTGGGATTACCACAAGAGTGCTCCTGCTGTCATAGGAAATTGCTCCCCAGACCATGACTCCAGGTGTAGGTCCAGTGTGTCTAGGCCGCAGACAGTTTGGTTGCAGGTGTTCCCCTGGCCTCCTTCTGGCCAAAATATGGCCATCTCTGCCACCAAGACAGAAACTGCTTTCATCAGAAAACACAACAGTCCTCCAGGGAGTCCTGACTTGACACCACTGGTGTCGCAAATGGCAATGCTTGGAGTCAGTAAAATACACGCTACAGGGCGCTTGACTCACAGCAGTCGTTGAAGAAACCAATTTCTAACAATTCATTGTGTCACAGTGGTACCAACTGCAGCTTGAATTTCTGCTGCAAATGCAGTACGATGCACCACAGCCATGCGTTAAATACAGCGGTCTTCCCTCTCAGTAGTGCCACATGGCCACCCTACTATCAGATCTTCTTGAGGCAGTACCATCTCTAGACCACTGCTTCAAACAATCATGCACAGTGGATACATTCCAGCCAAGTTTTTCTGCAATATCGTGGGAAAAAACCCACTTTCTTGTAGTCCTATTCACATCCTCATTTAAACTTGGTGAGCTGTTGATAATGGCTTCATCATCTTCTTAAAAGGCATTCTCGGCTAACATCAACTCAGTACGTCAAATTTCACAGATAAATAATGCTCACAAACTTTACAGCATGTAATTAAAGCAACCCTGATTTAAAAGTTCTCAGTGACGCTAGTAGTGCCACACTTAAGCAGGAAGTGCAAAACTTTTGAATTGATGTGTTCTTTTAGATGTATAAACACGCCTACCAAATGTCGTTTATCTAATGCGTCTTGGTGTAGGGATTTTTTCCGTCAGTGTATTTATATCAAATACTTATAGACTATCAATTTTTTTTCTCATTTTTTAATAAAATAAGAAAAATTGTAAGTGCAACAACATGTTGGATTATATGTTACATAACTCTTTAGACATTCTTGTGAAAAAATCGTTTTAAAAACATTTCCTGTTAATTTCACTTCGTGCAATGGCATTAATTTTATTTTTAGACAATACTAGTGTTAAAGTAGCTAGGATATATAATTATAAATAGAATAGAATCTTTTTATTAGATTTAATTTATAAATTGTATTTTTTTTTCAAGTAAATTTTGCTGATAAATTTTTGCTCATTGATTTAGTGTTTTATTTCTTTTAATATCAATTTTTCTTACAATATAGTATCATTAATAAATTTTCAAAACATGAATATCAGTACATTATCATTTGGCATTTATTCAAATGAAGTTTTATAAAAGTTTTAATGAATACTTTTCATAAAATTTTATGTTATGATACTTAAAATTTTCAGTATAAAAAAAAGGTTCTACCTCCCTAATAATATTCATCTTAACTTTATGAATTAATTTAAATTTTTGCTAATTATGTAGAATCAATGTCCTTTCTATAATTATTGTTGAGGATGAATGAATAATTAAATCTAGATGTTGATTTCAATGCTTTTATGTTTTCAACTTTGTTCAATTTTTCTTTGTATCTCAAGCAAATGAGACTACAGAACTGAGTGGTCATCAGAGCATTAAGCTTATGGCTGGTTATTTTAGTCTATTCATGGGTTTGTGTCTGATTCCACTAAAAACTTGCATAATGAGTTTACAAATAAATCATCTAGTTATACACATTATTATGTCATGTATGTTGTCAGTAAAGTATTTAATTTCATTTAGCTTTATAATGTATACCGATCCTTATGTTTGCTTGAGTATAAGAATATAATGTATGACATTATAAATATTATTTATATGTATCTGCTTTGGCTTCTGATAAAATGATTAATGCTTTGCAAATTTAATTTTCACCTTTTATTGTGTCACATTATATAAAACAGTTAACAATAAAAAATTTGAATATTTTTTTCAAATCAATAAATGATTAAGAACATTTGTCAAAAATATTTTTAATATTTTTTATCAAAATCCATAAGATTTAAAATTACATTTTTAATTGTTATTCTCGAGTAATTTGTATTTAGTAGTTAAAAATTAGTTTTCTCACAGCAAAAAATAATTAAACTATCTCAAATCAAGTTTAATTTTATGAAATGATCTAAATTTATTTGAATTACTAAATACGCTTAACTAATGAGCATTATATTTATTGTTACCTTTATTTTCCAGAATGCATTACTTAAAAACATTAAAGCTAGATATTTATAATTAAAATATACTATGTATGTATAAAATTAACAAGTCATAAAGAAATATTTTCTATTACTTGCTTTGTATCTGGTTTTAATATAACATTAAACTCAAAATACTTTTTTAAAAAATGAGTTTTTAAAAATTTTTATAAAAAACTTTCTGGGAGAATTTAAAACTAATTCATTTACCTTCATGTTAAAAATGTTCAGTTTAACTTACATATACATTATTGCTTATTTAGGTACAGGCTCCTTCAGCTTTCCACTGTACTTGTAACATATCCAGCTGTATCCGTTCAGTCACATGCTATGAGGAGTTTTTGTCCTGAAGAAAAATTAAGTAATTTCCATCCAGCTGCTATTCCTAGTACCTTAATTTTATCCGTTGAAGTAGGAAATACTAGTGAGGTACAATTTTTCTTTTCTTTAGTTTACTGTTGCACATGCATATATGAATAATTTATTTGATTTATAATTAAATCATTTTCTAATTTGATTTGTCTGTTGTAGAGTTTCAACTTATTGAAAAGTAATGGAATCAGTGAATCTCTTAGTAGTTTTTATTCTTACTTTTCTCTCATTTAGAATCAAAATATTCAGTAGTTAGTTTTGCATTTCTTTTAATTCAGACTCTATATGCTCAAAACGAGTCAAAAGCCATTGGAATATTTATTGCATCCAAATGCAAGTTAAACATAAAGCTTTATAATTTTTAAGATATGTGAATTTGTTATAGTTTGTTGTTAATTAGCTAACTTTATAAGTAATCTTTGCATTATGAATTTATTTAATGTGATTTTAAATTAATCATAACAGATTTTTTAAATTAAGTCTTTATTTTCATATTAAAAAAAAAAAACAGAATAATTGCACATATAATTTAAGCACATTCTTGGCAATACATTTTTGGTATAGTGTTTGATTTGGTACAGTTATTTATTCAAAGGTTTCTTGGTTGCTCATGAAACCATATTTATATTTCTAAACCTTGTCTTTTGGCTTGAACTGACAACCATATAGAACCTGCTCCAAAGAGCTGAAGATGTGATTGGAAATAGAGAATATTAATGTTGATTCTAAACTGTGAATTTCATGAATGCTTGTTTGACACAATCTTTGATATCCATGTACTATTAAGTATGCTTATGCAAAACTTAATGTCCTATAGTTCCAGTGCTTTTGTATTACAATGGTTGTTCAGTTCTCTCAGATAATAGCATCAACTAGTAGAATATTTTCCTTTGTGCAAGATGTTTTGGAATGTCTATTTTGCCTTTCATCTGTTACACTTGTGTATTATGTTTTAAAGCAGTTCATCCACTCGTACACCTTTTGGTGTTTACTCCATTCTACATCAAGAACCAACAGTAGTTGTCTGCCAGTTTCAATCTCCTCAACCATATAAAGTCCAGCAGTGACCGTTTTGCTTAATAACACTCAACTGAATGGAACAGTGAGATCTGCTTTTTCTTCCACATTACTCCAAGCATATATGTAGTAACATCAGAATCAAGCAGTCTTCATTTTTTCTTGCAAAAATACAAAATTGTCTTTAGTTTTTGATTTACTACTGTAATGATGGTACATGAAATATAATTACTTTTGGCAAATAAATGTTTACTGTGAGCATGTTATTAATTACACAAATGCTCGTTTTAATTATGAATTAAAGTATTCCAATTTTTAATTACTAGCATTTTTCTGTAATTAATGAAAAATGCCTTCTTTATAAAAAATTTTGGATGCAATTTTTAGCACATATGAATGGCACTTGCAGTTGCTTAATCTAACACCATGATTTAATCATTTTTTTAATGCAGATATTTGAATTTTGTTTTCGTTTACTACTGTACTTTTGTTTATATTCTATTTTTACAATGCAATGTTAAGTTTATTCAAACTTCAAGTATGTTTTGTCGTTAATTTAGGAATTGAACCAAATAAGTCTTGTCCAGATATCTTGTATAAGTAAAGACTGGTGCTTCTTGCCATCTGAAGATAATTGCCGAAAGGGTTGGTATAACAAAAAAATTTTGTCACTATTTATTATTAGTAGGCTTGAGTATCAGTAATATGTATCTTATCTAGTGTATTTAAAATGTTAACACTATAGTTTCAAAAAGTCATTTTAGATTCTTACTATTTATTTTAAGGAAATTAAGATATTTCTAATGTTTTGTGTAACTGATTATAGGTGTAACTATTAGCCTAAAAATATTATGAATTTGTGCATAAAAATAATTCTTGAAAAGTTATAAGTGTAATTTGATACTGGCAATCTTTTTAATTGTATTAACCAAAGAAAGGAGCAAATGGAGAGGAGAGGATACACAACTCACTTAATGTTAAAAAATGATCGAAATAAATTCATCATTAGTGGATAATTACTTTGATATTTGTCTTGTCTCAACAACTTCTCAGTTAACAAAATGAATTTGTCTTTACATTATATTTATAATTTGTAATCTCTCTATTTTCATTTTTTTTTACCATGTTTTGTTTCAGTACAAGGTTATTTAAGTATTAAATATCAGTACTCTGTTTACTGATTGTTGACTAAAAATGAATTTCTCTGGGATGCAGCTTAGCAATATTTTATATATTTTAGTATATGTAAATGTAATTTGTGCTATTGCACTCTTAAAATTATAGTTATTCTTTACTTTTAGGGTTGCCTGTGATACATTCTGAAGAAAGTCTTATGCTGACTTTAAAAGCCATTGGATTTGATCCAAAAGTCACAGGTAACAATAAAAAAAAATTGCTTGTTTTGACTTCTTTATTCTTATTATACATTTTGTATTTTATTAAAAGAAAACAATTTATTTAAAGATATTTATTTGTGAAATTCTTTATTACATATTTAATGTTATTTGAAACTGATTTATATATATATCAAACGTTATACCATATTTCCCAGTTTATAAATGCATGATAATTAATCAGCTTATAAATTTTTAAAAATACTTAGATCAACAAAAGGATTTAAATGCCTATTTTAATTATAATATTTTGCCCAACAAAAACTGTTACATTAAAAAATTAACAATTAGCATTTTTTCATGGTAGAATTGCAGAAATTTGACTTCATTACTGTTGCTAAAATCATATATGTGGTTATATACCCTTTGTTATTGTCACTGCCACTGAATTTCTCACTGATACACAATGTCATCTTCACTTTCATCTAACACTTTGCAAACTTCATGTTTTTTAAGACTATAATAGTCTCCTTTTCCTTTACCAGAACTTTTTCACCCATTAAAAAAAAAACTCAAAATTTATGGCCAGTTTATTTTTTCCCAATTTTTTCAGGATTCCCTTTAAGTATAGCTGGTACTTTGCTAATATTTATTTCTTTATGAAAAATGTTTAGTGCCTTCAAAAAGGCAATTGTTTTTTGTCCAAGAATTTTTACTACATTTATGTATGATGATTGACTTATTGATGCGTATTACTTAGTGTTGGTTCAAGGTCTTTTATGTAAATTGTTCTCAATTTTCAATGCTGCTTGTTTCAACAAAAATAGTGCAGGTTTTTCACTATAAAACTAAGCAGAAAATGTTGCTTTTTACTGAACATTGTCCAATAATGTGCATTTAAGATCTTGTTTAGCAGTATCCGTAGCAAAATTAAATTTAGATAAGATTTCACATTCTATATGTGATTGTTTTAGAAAGTACATTATATCTTTGTTACAAAGTTAAGTGTTTGCCAATAAAAGGTTGGAGAATAACTGATTTAGAAAAAGGAATTTTAAATCTGTATTCCTCATAAGCTTCTTTGAGTTTGCCTGTATATGTGTTTGCTCACATAATTCAAATCTAAAATATTAAAATTGTTTTATTCATTTTTAAAAGTTTTCAAGGTTACAAAGTTTTTATAAATCATAAAATTAACAGCCAAATTTTAAAATTATAGCTATTTGTTAATTTGTAGTGCAGTTTTCTTTTAAGCTCAAAGCTATAAAAGTGTGTATATATTTTTTAACAAATGTAATGCTTATCTTATATTTTGAAATTATGTTTGCAGGTAAAAGATAAGTCTTTACATGAAAGCATTTTAATTATAAATTATGTGAAGCTAAACAATCAATTTTTTATTTATTATCATTTTTTTCAAAGCATAATGGATTTTAAAATATATTTAATATTTAATTACCTTTGATATGATTCTTATATCGTCATCAGTATAATTTTTTAAATTCTTACTATGAATCTGCTAGTTTATGAAATGTTTAACTACTCATAATGAAGAACTTATACACACTCTTAAAATATGTACTTAATGATTTGTAAAATATTTAATTAAATTCTATTCTAAATAATTAAGTCATTTCAAAAGGAATCCAAAATTATTTTGAAGAAATATAATTACCTCCACCTGAAAGTAAATTAAATATAAGAAATTTTTATATATTGTTTTATACCAGTTTATTTTAAAAATTCAATTTTGTAGTAATTGTTCGTGTAGAGCTACGCACAAAATTTTATTCTTTAATATATATCATATATGATATATAATACATATGTCATATATATAAACCTTTTATTTCTGAATTTCATTAAATTAAGAGATGTGACCCCACATTAATTTTTTACTTTCATACTAATTGAATTGTATTTCAAAATAGAAATTTGTATCATTCAAATGAGTCTTCCTTTGAAATTTATACTCAGTGTATATTTTTTTAATAAGCATGTTTCCCTTAGATTTCATTACATTTCATAATACTAATGCAATCTTGTTTAGTTGTATTTTTATGAAATTTAGTTATGTTTTTGGTTTTAATTACTTCAGAAGCTCTTGGTATTATTATTATGCAATGAGTTTTTCTTTCTTTTTTAAATAGTATCTAGTCAGAAAATCAAGGTTTTTTCTCACATTCCTATGGCAAGAGTTGAAGTAAGTGAATTGTTTCTATTTCTTGGCTAAAAGTTGTATTATTTGGAATATAATCTTTGTAACTATTTATATATTTTGCTTCAATTTTTATGTATTTGTCCCATGACCTGGTTCAGATGAGAATGAATATTTGCTAATGTTTTATAAAAAATATTTCTAATGTTTATTATAGAATCAAAAGAGAAAATTCACATAATAGGATATAAAAAGTTTTTTATTCATTTAAAATTTAATTTTAATGCATTTTCAGTTTGTCATTTTTGATGAAATCATCTTGTGTATATATATCAATTTATAATTGGCATCTTATTTAATTAAGCTTTCCCATAAATATATTGAAACTTTAAAAGTATCTTTCTTTCAATTAGCTGTTGGGTTTGATATTTTACATTGCAAGAATGAATTTTCTTACATAATTATAAAAAAAGTCATTTTATTGAATTTAAAATTGAAATTTTGCTTCTAAAATTTCAATAGTTTTTTTTTAAAATCCATTGAAGTCTTTATGAAATACTATGATGAAAAAGCAAAAAAAAAGAAAGCACTTTAAGGAAAATCTTAGATTATGGTTGATACTGATACTCCTCTCCTCTCTCTAAAGGAAGTTTGTGAATTCTTTGTCTATTTGCTTTTCTCTGTCCCTCTTTGTACTTAGCCTTGAAAAAACAAATTTTTTTTAATGAATCAATGTTCAACTATTTTATGTTCAAAAAGCTGAGTTTGTGCTTGTTCATCATAGATATGCAGTTGCTCATAGCTATAGTAGAATTGGATATTGACTCTTAATAATTAAAAACAACTACACAATTTTTGTTCTGAAATTGAAAGAAATTAAAATCAGTGCCTTTTTTTCCCATGTAATGTGCATCTTTTTTTTGTTTATTAAAAAACTGGTTGTTAGACAATTTGACAAATGCAATCAGTTATTTTATCTGATTGTCTTTATAAAAGAATATTTCTATTGGTTTAAAAGAAATACAATTAATGTTTTAAAAGAGTCCTTTGTATCATCTTGGATGTTCTGTTAAAAGATATCTGTGCTTAATCAATGACAATAAAATTGTCTTGTGATACCCCTGATAAGCTATATTTAAATCAATTGATTCTTCATCAAACATTGAGATCTTGTACATTTTTGGTGTCTATCAAGCAAAGATAAATGGTTTCTTCATCATAGAGAATTCCATTTTCAGATAAATAAAACATTTTGTGTCATGTCCATTACTTTACACTCAGCCATTATTAACACCATTTACAGTTGTATTTATAAGTTATTTTGTATATATTATATTACAAAATAGAACATAATCATTCCTAATAGCAGATACATGATATTACTGTAAAACTATAATTTTTAAGTCTAAATTACTTTATCAAAATTAGCAATATTTATTAGTTTGTTTATGTGAAAGATCTGCACTTGTCATGTGTGAAGGTGGTAATGTATTTAATGTATGATAACTTCAACAACTAAAGCATTTATAGTTTTGTTATATTTATCATTAATAAAATAAGTATTTTACAAATATATACTCATTTATTTTTTTAAATAATATATTAGTCATATATATATATATAAATTATATTATAGGATTTAAAATTACAAAATTAGGCCTCAGGAGATTTAAAAGTTTGGTGACTACTGTTTTAAAAATATGACTATAAAAAATTTGAACTGTTCTGCACTGGTTAGAGAAATCCCATCTACAAATTTTCAGTTTTTTACATGACATAAGCATTTCTCATACACTTATTTTTGTAAAAGACTGCCTATGATTCCTTTGCTTTTTTTTTTTTTTTGTGCTGCAAATTTGCATTTTGTTTCTTTTTTTAACAAATTGAATATTTACATCATATGTTTCACATAGTATATCTCATAAAAATTCAGTATTATAAAAGCTCAACCAAGTACTCACATTTCTAAGTTTAAGTCTCTTATAAGCTAAACAGTTTTCTTCAGTAAACTTCTGTTCCTTATTTACTTTAAACTTTATTATGTTATTGTAATCATTTCCATATATCGATGGTGCATTAATTTCCATGAAAATTTGTTTTACCCTAGTAGCACTATATTATAATTTATTTTATTATTATCACTATATAATTTTTCCCCCTTTAATTGTAGAATTATTATTTACAAGTTTCTTCTTTATGTTGAAGTAATTTGAAGTACAAGTAATTTACATTTCAAAAAATGGCAAAGTATTAAAACTTATTATTTTATAGGTTGACAATAGCTCTCACCATGCATAGATTTTAGTCAAAAATCAGGTCTTGATCTTAGCTCTATAGTACCCGATGACCAAAATCCAGTTGCTCTACCCACTGTTAAAGAATGTGATAAACTAAGAATTGAGCAAGATATGATTCTTCTACTTGTGATAATATGGAAGGTATTTATAAAATTATATTTATTATACTATGATAAGACATACCTATCAAAATTAAATTCAATACAGTAGACATTTTTAATTGCTTAATTATTATCACTTTGCAAAGAGGTTATATGTATTTTTAAAAATTCTTATAATTGTAACTTATAGTGTAAAGTTCTATTGTTGTATGAAGCTTACCAAAGGATAAAAAAGGGGGGAAATTCTGTTGAAGAAAAAGTATTTGAGATAAATTTATTTGTAATTATTTCTTGTCAATTTTCAGGAATATTTTTATTATATTACAATTTGATTTTTTTATTTGCCTGATTTCTCTTATTTTTGGCATTTAATACTATTTTTCAAAAATCTCAAAGTGTTCTTCAAACCTAATTTTTTTTTAGCTTCTTACGGAATGATATTATTCTCGTAACGGCTTTTATATCATACTAGCTGCATGGCCTGGCATTGCACAGGCTTTCTCTACTTTTATAAATTTTCCCTTTTTTTCACAAAATCAGCACTTCTAATACTCTTTTTCAAAATGATTTCCCCCCGCTCCTCCGCTTAGTCCGTTGCTTTCGGAAACAAAAACTTTTAAAAAATAATGCTTAAATATTTCTTGCAAAAAGGGAAAAAAACGAAAAACACAATTTTTTAAAAAAAAACGTAATTTTTAAGATATTTTATCAATTTTTGTACAGATTACAGATAATATCGTTCTACACACGGAAAAAAAGTTTCGTGAGATTATTTTTATAAATAAAAAAGTTATTAAATATTTAAAAATTTTGAGTATTTTTTAAATAATTGTATAAAAAATTTTTGATATTAAATTCAATATTTATAGGTGCACCTTTTCTAGTGTAACCTTTCATTAAACGTAATGGGTTAAAAGTTAATCCTTTCAAATTTAACGCATCGATTGCGAACAATGGTAATTTTCAAACAAAAAATGAAACTAAAATAATGCTAAAATATTTCTCGCAAAAAGATCCAGCTTTGAACCTGAAAAACTATCGTTTAGAAAGTAGCGCATTTAACAACTAAGCTACTTGTCTTTTGGGGGAAAGCAGTGAAAAGACCTTTAAAATAAAAGGAAGATATATTACATTTTGCATTGCGTTATTTGTTAAAGTTAAAAAAAAAATTTCGGGCTTCATTTTTAAGTTAATGCCTTCAAATATCTTATATCGATTGCAAACAATGGTAATTTTTAAAAAAATAATGCTTAAATATTTCTCGCAAAAAGGGAAAAAAACAAAAAACACAATTTTTTCTTAAAAAACCCTAATTTATAAGATATTTTATCAATCTTTGTACAGATTACATACAATATCGTTCTACAGACGGAAAAAAAGTTTTGTGCAATTATTTTTATAAATAAAGAAGTTATTAAGTATTTAAATAAAATTTTGAGTATTTTTTGAAAAATCATAAAAAATTTTTTTTAAAAAAAACAGTTTTTGACATTTAATTTTTTAAATGGCTGATTCTAAAAGAGAAAAGCATGAACTTTTTTAGCGTAAAATATTTTTTCATTAGCGTGAAAGAAAATGCAAGCAGAACAATTTAGAAGTCGTTTTAATAAAAATGTATCGATTTTGACTCATTTTTAAAAAATTGTAAAAAATAGAAAATATAATTATTTTGTAAAATAAACTATACTGTATCTTGGTGAAATAAATGATCTTTCCGATTCTGTAATTATTTTTGTCTGAGTCTCGTAGAAAAAATTAGATCGTGTTTTAAAACGTCTGAAAAAAAAACAGGTTGAAGATTTGGAACTTCGCCACCTTGGGGGAAAAAATGGCACTAATTATGCATTTAAAGGTTTTTAATTAGTATCTTTTTAACTAATTGGAATATCTGAATATAAATAAATGGTAAAAACCGATTCCTCTGATCATTCCTGACCTTTTGGTACCTTTGGTGAGTTTCTGCGTCGTGTGGTTCGTGAGAAAATAGACATAAATACGTTTGTTTACCTACGAATTTTAATAGTGTAGATAAAACAAGTATAATTGACCTAAGTTTGTTATCATTTACTTTGTATTATTTATTGTTCATAGCAGTTTCAAATTTTATATTTAAAAAAAGGTATTATTGAAGATTTATTCTCTGTTTTGTTGTATTAGACATACTTAATATCAACCATAATATTAATGGACAGTGCCAAGACAGTATCCATTACTTTCGTATACTTAAAATATTTTGTATTCCCAGGCTAAAGTGTGTAGAAATGGTAAAGACCATATTATTATTGGTTTGCATCATGTGCCTATACACAGTCTTGATCCCTCAACTGTTGAATTGAAGACACCTTCTATAGAAGTAAGTTAAAATTCATATAAACATAGTTAATGTTATGAAACATTTCTCGCATTCAAGATTTTCTTAATTTATACCGTTTATAACAAATATGTTGCATATAAAAAAATTTTCAACTGTTTAACTGAAAATGTGATCTGAATATTGCTTTCAATTTATGTTTTCTGATGATTATATAATTCTGTAAGAGTATATTTTATTTGCTACATATATAATTTAATTTAGTTGCTTCATTGTATATCAGTAGCATATTCTGAATTATTCTTTGGGTGGGTTCAGATATTTGCTTTTTGATGCTTGCATTTAAACAGTATTTCTAATAATGTTGAAAAGTGGAAACTACTTAAACCCCATATCCACAACTTATTTTTATATAGTAAATGAATTCACTTTTTATTTTAACTGGATTCATACTTTACATTACTGAAAGCTAATAGTATCTAACATTTTATAAGATTGTTTTTGAATTATTCACAATGAATACAAAAATAAAAAAATTATAGGTCAAAAAATTATTTATTGTTTAAAAAGAATTTATTTTGTTTATTATATTACCCCATTAAGACGTAATGCATGTTCAAAAATATAGGAGGGATTCTTGTATTAGATAATTTTTTGTGGTTCAATTTATGTGATGTTTTTATTGAATTAATAATGGGTACAAGGAAAAGTATATATATAAAACAAACTCACTCACAAATATATGCAGAAATTATGTATGCATATGCAAATAATAAAAAAATATTTTTAGTGTTATGTGTATTACATATTTATATTGCCTCAATAGCATGTTAAGAATTACATGTATTCCTCGTTCATGTGTTTTAAAGAGAGATGTAATATTTATTCTAATTTATTAAAATTTATTATTTTTTCAATATTTATCATTCTCTCTCAAACATATTTTTTAAGAAGAGAAAGAAAAATTATGAAAAGTTTTAGGAATTTATATTCTGAAAAAATGTTTGAAGTTAAATTATTTGGTAGAAATTTAAGAAAAATTTCAAAATGTATGTTAAATTATTTTAGTATTTATTGTTAAAATTTCAATTGTACTGAAAGAAATAAGCAGAATTCTTTATCAGTATCTGATTTATCATTTTCACTGCAAAGTCGTACAAAATTTTAACCTTGAAGTTTGATATTTGCACCTTTATGCACTCTATTTTCAATTTATTTCTTAATTTATTGTATTTTTGCTTCTTGAGAAAACTTTTTGAATTGTAATTTTATTTATGTACAAAATATGTAAAATTGTGGTGACACAATATTTTTTTTTTACATAGGCTGAAGATATAGCATTAGAAAGTGAAGAATCAGAAATTGATCAATTACAGAATATAGTGCCTTCTGATTTAGCTGTTACTGCTATGTTAAAATGTTCTTTGAAACATCCATTTGAAATCCAACATAATTTTAGTGTTAAGAGGTGAGTAAAAGTGTCTAATAATTAAAGTCTTATAGTTATGCAACTGGAACAATTTTTTTTAGTTTAAATTATGACATCTAATTTTTAAATTTTCTGAAAACTATAATTCATATTAAAATCAGTAAACATTTCATATGCATGGTTTATTTTAGTTTTCTAAGTTTTGATTATATTCTAAAATGTTTTTCTAATTTATTTTAATTTTCAATTTTAAGTCATTCTACACCATGAAACATTCTGTATTTTTCAATGACTAAAATTTCCTTTTATATTTATTTACTTACCATGCATTTTTTTTTTTTAAAGAAGGATGTATAGTAAAATATTTGTATTAAAAAATTAAGCGTAGGGATTCCCTTTCATTTTTTCTAAATATCTTCAAATTTTTTATTAGATTCTAATGAAATTTTATATGTAAGCTATTTAGACCAGTAACATGCAAACTATGGCCCACACACCAGATGTGGCCAGCTTAAATTTTCTACCTCATCGGCCTTGGATTTGAAAGCAATGTAGAAATGCTCTATTTTAATGTTTAAAAGCTTTCATTTCAGTGAATGTTCTTTTTGAATATACAAGAATTACTGTTGAAATCTAAATATTTTTTTCATTTTGAGAATAATTTTTCATTTTGAAATTTAATTTTGAGAATTTATAAAGAGATTGATTAAAAAGTTTTTGTGTGTATAAGAATATAGAATATGCTATAATAAAACACATGAAATTCTCTAAATATATTTACTTGTCTCATATTTAAACTAAGAAGTTAAATAACAAATGCAGTCATGACTTCATTAATCTCACAAACATTGCATAATTTTTAAAATATGCTTCTTTTTTTGGGAAGGGGGTGATAATATCTTTAAATGAGAAAATTATTTTAACAAGTTAATTATGTTACTTATAAACTCTGTAAGATCATAATTTAATTCCTTTGCATCATTAATGGATACCAATTTTATAAATGTGATGAGAATCATGAAATTTATTAAGGGTGCCCAGATTATTATTATTTGGGTTTTTTTTATGATGTGTATGACTTTTATTTTGTCATCAGAAAAAAATATGTGCTATATATATATGTATTTGTGAAATCATTTCTCACATAATTTTTCTTTAGTTTATTCTTTTTATTGTATATTCTAACAATAGGAAATGATAATCATTTCAGATTTTAAAGTTTATCTACTTTTAATTATTTTGTCTAGTTCATCTTTTCAAGTTTTTGATATTTACTGGGTCATTCCTAGTCAGTAGAAGCGGGATATTTTACCTTTTTTATATTTATATATATATTTAATTTCTCTTTTTCTAATTACACAAAAATTAAGGATTTTTTCCCCTTCCAGAATTGTCATAGTCCCTGTTGAATTTATAGTTCGTAGCACTAGTGATATGGATTTGAATGTTGTCATTGATAATTTATCTCATGTTGAAAGGTAAGTTGTGAACTCTCTTGATAAATTTAGAAATTACTTTTTACTACCATTTTTTAGATATAAAAAAATGAATTGTGAATTGTTTTTGATACATAATTCATCTGTTCTAAATTGAATTTTCTTAAATTTGGTATAAAAATGGTATTTTAGTAACTGGTTTTTTTTAAACATGTATTCATACCTTCCAAGTATATTTATCCCCAAGTAATTTTCAATTTTTTTCTTCTTGTTATGAATTATGAATGTTTACATTGAGAATAAATTCTGTTTTTTTTTATATTTATTAAAAATATAAAAAATGCCTTCTACCACAGTAGTAAATTTTTTAAAACAAATTTTATTGGAAGAAACTTTTTCCTCTGTTGTCAAACCAATTTATTGTGTTTCATTATTAATGCATCATGCAATGTATTAAGTCACATATTTCACAAGAGTGATTATACCTTGAAAAATGTTGTAAATGTTAAATAATTAGTATTAATCAATAAATCTTTTAAAATGTAAATTAAGGCCTTTATCCTCATGTTAAGGATAGCATATATAAATTTTCATGCATAAGAAGTATATTTTTATAATAAACATACTTTAAATATATATTTTGCTGATACCTTATCATAAAATTCTTAGTGTTCAAAGAAGCATTTTTTTTTTTATTTTATAACATTTGATTCAATGATTTTCATATTAAATGTAGTTTTCAGGTATATATTAATTTGAATGCTTAAATATTAACACAAATAATGAATTTATTTCTTTTAATTGTATTATTTTTATTGCATTTTCATCAATAGATTCAGTAATTTTGATCTAATTAAAAATTAACATGCATTATGCAAAATCGAGCTTTACAATATTTAAAAATAAAGCTCAGAAAATAGTTTTCTTGATTTATCTTTAGTGTTACATTTGTAATTGTAATGTTAAAAAAAGAATACTTATACAAATGCTTTGTGATCCATATTACTCAAATGGGAAATTGTTGAACAGTGTAGCATATCTTTGTAAAAACATGTGTGCAATTGAATTTTTCTCTTTTTTTAGTGGTGGTGCTTTTAATACTGAAGATGGTTATAGCCATTTAGTTCAAAGATTTACATGGGTTAATGGAACTAAAAGAGAATTGCAAGTAAAACCCCATTGTACTGTGCAAATTTCATTGCAAGCAATGTTTTGTGCACCTGGAACTTATAATTTAGGTAATTTGAATATTTTGGTAAACGCTGGCAAGGACAGTTTATTTGTATATCCTTTGCCTCCTTATTTATTAATTATCAGTCCATCAGATAGCACATAACAGTTTGAAATACCTATAAAGTTAAAATAATTTGTAATTAGGGTACAAAATTTTGTACAATTTGAATTGTAAAATTGAACTTAATTTTATGAGGCCTGTATGTAAATATATAAATATTAAAAGAATTGCTTAATTTTTTAAGGCCCTTGCTCATAATTTCTCATTGTTATGTAGCTTTGAGAAAATGCATATTTTGTAGAAATAAAAAAAAATACTAATTATTGCTATATAAATGCCCATTTTGAAATATAAAATTAATTTTAGAAATTTATGTGGTCACAATTGAAAAGTTCCAAAAATTGTTTTTGGATTTGTTATGTTTTATGTCATATTTTCACTGTTTTAAATATTTTAAATTTACTTAAATTAAATTTTTAACAGAAAGGGTTTCTTTCTTTTCTTCCAACTTGTGTTATAAAAGGCTTGTTATTATTTAAGTGTAAAATGCAACATTTTTTTAGCATTGTTTTTCTTTAATAACTTGTTAAAATGATTTAAGTTTGATAAATGAAGACTTCTTTATATCAATGACATCTAGTATTACAGTATTTTAATTAACCAGTATTAAACAGCATTCAATCAGTTTGGATGTTTTTCTAATTCCAATAATAATGCTTTTGAATTAAATGTGAATTGTTTTAACTAAATTTTATTTATTATTCTATAAATATATAGAGAGAGCTTGTTGTAAATTTTATCAATTATTAATAGGTTAACTTTTGAATAAAGGAGATATATTAGAAGTAATAAAATTGATTATTGCTTGAAACATCAGTGTTTGATTAAAAATGGTTATATTATGCTATTTAATCAAAATTAATAAATTTT
Organism: Trichonephila inaurata madagascariensis; assembly: GCA_019973955.1. NCBI lineage: Eukaryota > Metazoa > Arthropoda > Arachnida > Araneae > Nephilidae > Trichonephila > Trichonephila inaurata. The sequence continues at coordinate 365,522 of BMAV01005923.1, forward strand.
GGACTCTTCTACACTTAAAAATGTATTTTTTTTTTTAAAAAAAATTCATTATGGTTCTATTTGTAAAATATTTTTTAAAAATCTTTCTGTGGCATATAAGAATGTAATTGACAAAAACGGTGATTTCAAATGGAAATTGTCCTAATTAAAAGCAATATGCAAAACATTTTTTTTTACTTAGTAAAATAATTCATGTTTAGTACATAATATTTACTTTTATGGAGTGAATTCTTTAAAGAAAGAAATGGGCTTTTGAGATATATGAAGCTCATTTAAGTTTTTTTCTACTATCACCAAAAAAATTGAAACTATGACTATTGATTAATTGTGTTAAAATTCTATGTATGAATACACTGAAAATTCCTCCCATTTAACCTTTTTCATCCATACATTTTTATGTAAAAAATAAACTACGAATTCATAATACATATTGAGTCCTTTTTTTCTTTGATTTACTGAATAAATTTTATATTGCTTTTTATTTTTGTAATCTAAAAAAATTCAGTTCCATCATATTTTATGCAGCTTATGCTTTGTGACATCTTCAATTATATTTTTCCAAGATTCAAATTTCAGTATCATATACTTTAAATAATCAAGAAGTAAATACAGGACATCTATATAGCAAATTCATCTGTAAATTTTGATTTAAGCCTAATGATGAATGTTATATTTCCAAATGTTTGAACATTTTTAAATACTTGTGCATATGTTTATCTCATTGTATTGTGTAAAAATAGTTATAATATTGTATTTTGTATTACTATATTTATATTAATAAAATCTATTACAAGATCATTAGATTTTGTTTATTCACTGTTTTCATGTGGAAATTTCTAATAAGTGAGGAATTAGCTTTTAAGATTTTATGTGAAGCTTAAACAAAACTTTTCCCCTAATTTTAACTCTGTATATTTCTTTTATTTGGGTTTTATAAATCCTTGTGGGTAGAGATGAAAACAATCCATTTCTCTGTAACTTATAAGTAAAGCACAAAAAAATTTGGAAATCGTAAAAAGTCAGGAAAAAGAATTTAAGCTTTTTTTTTTATTATTATTTTATTGAAATTTTTGCTGATGCGTTAACTTTAAAGTTAAAAAAGAATTCATTTATGTGCCAGTTTATGTCATCAAACTTTTAGTCAGAAATCTAGTAATAATCTTTTGTATAGTTCCTTGTCTAAACTATACCGCATACTAGTTAAAACATATTCTATCAAGTAATGCTTAGTCCTATCCTTCAGATTCTCTGAACAAGTGGAAACTATAACTATTCAGCAAATCATAATACTTCTTTTATATTTTTGAAATATATTTACAAAACTTTTTAATAGAGTTAAATTTAATTTCAATATCTATATACCATAAAATCCGGCATATAATGCATACTTTAAATTCAAGAAATGAAATCCTTATACGCCAGATATGAAAATGAGATTTTTAAAAGCAAAAGAAAGAGATGAGTATAAAAAAAGTTTTACTTCTACGTATCTTAAATATGATTATATTTAAAAGAATTGATATTCTTTATGAACTTAAAAAGAGTTGTAGTTCTAGAAGTATACTATTTTTTTCTAATGCTTTTAGGATAATACCTTGAACAAATGACTTCAAAACGCTAGAGTATTTCTCATGTACATTTCAGAATTCCTTGTAAAAAGGGTGTGTGCATTATACAGGGAATATATCTAAAAATAAAAGTAACTTGAAATTATGGGTGCATGTTTCTGCTGGTGCACACTATATGCCAGATTTTATGGTATATATCAGGGTGGCCAAGACGTCGACCGCGAAGTTATTTTAGGTAGTTCGCGCGAAAATCCCGATAATGACCTTGGATATTAACAGTTTAATTCATGACTTATGACTATGAATTATTTAAAATAAAAATTTACTACAGTTTACGCTTTAAAACCTAAAACAAACTGTGCAAAGTAATACAATGAATTTGTCGTTTTATAGTGGAGAATTAAATAGAAACAACTTGACAAAGTGGGATGCTTAGATTATATCCAAATTTCAACTAAATAAAGTGAATAGGATGGTCAATTTTTGATGTATGAATATTTTGATTATTTTCGTCAGTAAATTTTTATTTTGTAAATATTAATTTTAAGTTTTTTTAGAAAAATTAGATAATTTACCATTTTTTCTTGTTACTGAAAATAAATATATAAAAATGTACGTTACGTTTATTTAGCTCTGCCATTGGTAGACCGCCTTCGATTTTTTAAATGTGCAGTAGACCACGGATCCCAAAAGTATGGCCACCCCTGGTGTGTGTGGGTGTGCGCACGCGTAAAAGTAAATGTGGTAAAGGCATAGGAACTCTACTACAAATGCATTTTCATCTTTCAGAAATATGGCGCAACAATAAAAATAAAGAATTTCTAGTATTACACTTGTTTTCATGAAAAGAGAAATTACTGTAATAACTCAATTTGCCACATGATGGTTAGCAATTTTAACAGAATGTTTCATTGCAAATCATTTTTAATTAAAACTTTTAACTATTTACATTTTACACATTACCAAAAAGAACAATGCTGTTATCTGGCAATATTTCAGGGATGTTTGTTAGTTATGAAGGTCATCCAGAAAGTTAGTTTCTCGTTCCACCAATGGATTGTAGGAGATTATTGAAAATGGGAGTACAAATGTTGAGCAGATTCCTAACATTTATTATCTGGGTCAGTTATAATAGCATTATTACAGAAGTGGAAGTTGTCTGTTTTTATTTCTTCTGCCTATTATGAGGTGAGAATCGTTATAAAATTTTTAAACTGTTGTTTTGTAAAACTACTGAAATTGATAGCAAGTATGAATGTTGGAATTGCTTTATACAGAATAGTACTGGCCCACATATTATGGAGGGCACAAAACATTTGATGCAGGAACTTCACGAAGAGGTGCTTGACCATCCAAATTATTGTCCCAATCGTGCTCTCAATGATTTACATCTTTTCTTGCTCTCGAAATTCCTCTTCGGTCAGCATTTTCCTAGTGACAAAGTCCTTTTAGCTGTCTTAAGCTAGCTCCAATCCCAGATGGCAGACTTCTATGACACAGAAATCCAAAAATTGATCTCAGGTGTAAAAATTTTTGCAGTTCTAGTGGTATTTATGTTGGAAAAATAACTAAAAGATTGTTGTTTTTTGTTCCAATAAATCTTTCTAGTTAAATATGTTTTGTGTCTGATTATGGCTCATCGGAAACTTGCTTTCTCTGGATGCTCCTCATAAAAAAATGATCCAAGTGTGATTGTAGGCTTATTTGTGTTTTTGTGAACAAATTGGAATTAAAAATTATAAGAGGTAGTGACAATTTTGCCATTTTGTATGAATTGTAATTTGAGTTATTTTATTTGAACTATAGTAGGTAAAAAGTGATTTTGCTTGAACATTTGGATTGCTATGATTTTTTATAGTAAGACCATTCTTAAATGATTTTTTTAGGATAGAATCAATTTTGAGATCTTTATGAGTGACATTTGTTTTTAATGTACCAAAGTGTGTTAGTCACAAACCACAGAATTTGTACTTTTTTTTAATGTGGGTTGGAGCTGCTGGGCTTCAAACAAGACAGCATACCTAATATCTGAGCAAAGAACTTATTTGTACAGAATTATTTTACTGTGGAAATTTTTCCTTTCAATAAGCAAAATACTCGAGGTGGAATTTACTTAAAAATTTGTCATTCAGGTATGGGATGTGATTTTTATACATAAATATAAAGTAATATTAAGTGTTAAATAAGTGAATGTGTACTTTCAATGAACTACTGAAACACAGTTAATATCCTTAAACATAGCAAATGGGAACTGTATAGGCTTCTAAGCAAAGTAACTTTCGGTTTATCAACAATGATAAATATCCTCCGATCTGCCATTCCATTTTTCTGGGGAAAAAGAAAAGTCGAACTATCTCAGAGTCGCTTGGTGTAGCAGTTAACTACAGCCGAAATAAACTAGAATAAAAAAAACTGATACAGCATAATTTTAAAAGATTGATACTTTCGTTTGTTGGGGGCATAGTAAAAGTAAAGAGGGTATGTAATTTGTCGCTAACTTTTCATAAACTTATTTTTAACTTTGATAAACTCTAATATTTTGCAGAAGGCAGAGATGTGGAGTGTGATAACTTTAGGAAAAAAATGACAATCTCATTTGTGTTTATACTAAAATTCCTGACGGAACGGAAATTAGAATTTTCGGGTGGCAACGCCGAAGGCGTTTATACCCAGTGTGAGAAGAAAAGGAAAACCATGAGAGAAAAAATAAAAAATCAGAAGGAAGGAGCGAACGGGATGCCAGGAACTAGCAGGACGCACAAGCGACCCAAAACTAAATGGCGCCGAAGCGGCACGAATGGAGGAAGAAGCAGGAAGGAATCGATCGCCAAAGAGAACCATGGGGGAGCGGAGAGGGGTGACAGTCAACAACTGGCCCTGTCTTTAATAGCAGTAGAGCGTTTAATGTTGTGTGAATTTAAAAAATTCCTGACATAATTTAATCTATTATTTTATGTAACTTAATCGAATTTGTAGTTCTGGTGGTACTGTCGTCGTATTAGAAAGTTATTAAAGATTAGATGAATAAAATTAGCTGGAATAATTGGATTAAGTTCATTGGTAGTGCTAATAGTAGTTCATTCTTCATTTTTTTCTTTTTACTTTATATTTATTCTGAATTATTTTTAGTGTTGTTAGGGCTAATTCAACAGATGGCTCTAGTATATTTTTACCAACAAATTTATTCTCCGTTACGAATACTGTCAAATTCGGCGTATAACGCTTACTTTTAATACAAAAAATAAGATCGAAATTTATGGGTACGCGTTATACGCCGGGTATAAAAATGAGAGCTTTAAAAATAAAAAAAAGGATGGGCATAGAAAAAATATTAGACTTCTACATACATCAAAATACTATTTATTTAAAAGAAATGTGTGACATTCCTTATGAACTTAAAAAGGGTTGTAGTTCTAGAAAAATAGTATTTTTTTCCTAAAGCTCTCTTCGGGTACTACCTCAAGTAAAGGAGCAAATAAGACCATTGCGTACGCATACAGCAGGTTTCTTCGTAAAGGGATGCACGTTATAGGCCGGATTTTAAGGTACCGTAAAATCCGGAATATAACGCGCACTTTTAACACAAAAAATGAGGTCGAAATTTAGGGGGGTGCGCGTACGCCGGGTATTAAAAAAAAGTGATAAGTTTCAAAAGAGTAAAAAAGAGATAAGCGTAAGAAAAATTAGACTTCTACGTAGATTGGACTGTTATTATTATTATTATTTATTTATTTATTTTTGAAAGAAACGGCATTCCCCTAATGAAATTAAAGGACTCTGATTCTAAAAATAAACTATTTTTCAAAATTCTAGGATAATACCTCGAATAAAAATAGCTTAAAAACATACCAGCATTGTACTCGCATATTTCTCGTTCTTTCGTAAAAATTGGGGTGCGCTTTTCCGAATATATCTAAAATTAAAAAAATGCAGCTTGAAAGTATGGGTGCGCGCTTATACGCCGGATTTTACGGTAATTATTTGTCACTAGCTTCTGCAATTTCCTTTTAAAATTTAATTTCTAACTGAAATTACAGTAGCTTGTAAATTGTAACAGTTGGTGGACAACAGAAAAAGATTTCTGATACAGAGAGACTTATCTTCCAAAACTGAAGAATTTTCTGATTCAAAATTTTTGTGTGTGTGTGTTTTTTAAAAAAAGTATTTTCCGATAAATTTTGGTTTAATTTGCCATTTTTAATTTTTGGGGGGAAAAAAATTTTAGAAAATTTATAAAATGTTAATTCCCAAAGCCAGGACAGAACTTTCGGGACCCCTTTTTATAAAATAGGAAAGGTCGTTCAAACTTAAAAAAAAACTTTTTAATTTTTTTTTTAAAATGTTTAATTTTTTTTGTCTCAAGTTAAATTCTTTTTTAGGCATTCCTTTTTTTCTTGGGGTTTTTTTTTGTTTTGTTTTGTTTGTTGGTTTTTTTTTTTTTGTTTTGGGTTTTTTTTTTTGTTGGGTTTTTTTTGTTTTTTTGGTTGTGTGTGTGTGAAAAATAAGTTACATTTTTTCCCTTGGCATGTTACATATTTTGAATATCGATGCCAAAATTTATAATTCGAGCTCAAAAAATGATATTTAAAATGTTTCCCTTTAACCCCAACAATAATATATATATATAAAAATTAAGTCAATTTTTTGAATCAACAAAGATAAATTTTATTTTGCTTCTTTTTATTAAATAGTTAAAATTTAAATAAAATATGTATGTACATTGGGGGAATCACAACTTTAAGTGGAAATTTAAATTTTTTTTTCATTAAAGTATCGTTTGTCATCAAAAAATTGTATATGTGAAAAAAAACCTTTTTTAAAATTTTTGACATAAGTCCCAAAAAAATTTTGCCAACTTTTGATTTTTAAATTTTTTTAAATAAATTTTTTTTGTCAATTAAAATTTTTTTTTAATTATTATTAATTATTGTATTGTTTCCAAAAAATCAAGTATATAAAATTTCAGCTCATTTGACCCTTTGAAAAGTATTTTTTAAATTGAAAAATTCCCCAAAGGGTAAATAAATATATTAAAGGGGGGTGAGCTAATAGTAGGAACTGAAAAATTGATAAACTTTTACAAAAAAAAAAATATATGTCAGAAACTTGCAATATAATTGTAGAAATATTTTATTACTGTTAAAGGCGGCTTAGGAGAATTTAGAATGTGAAAATATTTTTTTAAAAAAAGGACTTGTAAAACTACAAAAGTGAATGTTATAGTCAACCCCAAATACATAGATTTGCTCACAGATGATAATCAATTTAAAAGGAAGAACAGCGTTATATTTATTTGTAATCATAACAAAAAAAGTGATTAATAGATTTTGGTTAAAAATTGGGTTTTAAAACAAAGCAAAATATAAAAAATTTTTTAAAAAAAAATTAATCAATAAAAACTTTTTTAATTCTTTTAAAATATTTTTGTTTTTAAATTTGTGTATTAAATCAAGGGAAAAAACATCGTTGAATTTGATCAAATCAAAATAAATTTGGGAAATTTAATATTTTTTTCTTAAAAATCCTTTTTAAAAATTTTTAAAAAAAAAATTATTTTCAAAATTTGTAGTGTACAATTTTTGGGATAACAATATTTTACAATTAAAAAACAAAAATTTTTTTTCCCCAAAGGAAAATTTAATTTCTTTTTTTTTCTCCGATATTTAAAAAAAGTCAAAGCCATTTTTCTTTTTTATGACAAATTCAATAACCTTTCAATTCAATGTTTTGTCCTCTTAATAAAAAATTATGAAACCGTTTTTTGGGAATTTAAAAGAAAATAAATTTTTTAAAAAGGTTATCCAATCTATTTTATACATATAAATAAAAAAGAAGTGCCTGTTTGTAATTTGAAATTAACAGCTTTTTACTAAATGCATTTAAAAGTATATAAGGTACTAATATGAAAAAATCAATTTTTAAAATTTTTGTCTGTCTGTCTGTTCCGGTTAATCTCTGAAACGGCTGGACCAATTTTGATGAAACTTTCACTGGCAGATAGCTAATGTTATAAGGAATAACTTAGGCTACTTTTATTACAGAAAAAAAAATTAGGGTTCCGCGAAAATAAAATTAAAACCAATGAAATGGTGAACAATATCCGTTTCAAATAGGGATCATTTATTTCAATCGACAGTGTCAAAGGTCATGCATCCCTATCACCCCTTGCTTGCAGCGGCTTCCTTTCATCCGGTCCTCACCCCATCGACAGGTCCCTCCCCACGCTTGCAGATTCATTTCGCCCTACTGTTTTTTAGACCTGTTTTGAACTGTGACTATTGTATATAGAGAAATAGTTCAGTAAATTTAATATTGTATATAGAGAGATTTTTTTTGTTCAGTAAATTTAATATTATATATAGAGAGATTTTTCAGTAAATTTAATATTGTATATAGAGAGATTGTTCAGTAAATTTAATATTGTATATAGAGATTTAATATTAACGTATCGCACATTACGGGCGCTATAAATTTTTTAAAAAATCTTTTTTATCAGCTGTTATATCTACAGACTTAAAATTAAGCAAACATGGTTTTTTATTTAGCTGAGATATGCAAAAAGCTTCTTTTTGTTTAATTTACAATTCCCGTAAAATTAACTCATTAAAAACTCCTTTATCCTTCAGTCTTTATTGTTTAATTTTTCAATTCACCCGTACGAAGAACGGGTATACCAGCTAGTATAAAATATAAGTAAAGATCGGTACTATTTAATCTAATTTATTTTGCAAATTTTATTCGATTCATAAACACATAAAAAAAACATCTGATCACTAACATATTCTTCGAAATAAAATCTAAATTCGAAATAATTTCTAAAATCATTCAATATATTTTTAAAAATTGGAATATATAAAATGTTTGCATTATTTTTATATAGCTTATGATATGTATTGCTATTAAAATACGCGGTAATATTAAAACGAATTAATTTGTTCAAATAAAATATTAATGCAATTCTGGCAATGGACTAAATTCATAATGGTCACATGATAAATATAATTACGTGTTTTCCATTGACTTTCCATTCCATTCAAAATTTCAAATTTGACAGTTGAATAAAGATATTCAAATATTAAGATTTTTCAAAATTTAAAAATATAAGAAAATAACATATTTAAAATTTAAAGGGAAATGACACCTTTTGAATATTTTTTTTTTATTTATGTTAAAAATTATATTTTAGCATTTCATATAATGCTTCTATTCAAGAAAATGTTACTTTTTTTAGAAAATTGTGGTTTAAGGAACACATGAATTTAAATATCTTTCCAAAGTAAGTATGCAAATTTTATTTTAATGTTTACATCGATATTCAAACTAATTAAATTGTAATTTTATCTTTAATTGCAGTTGAAATTGGTTAAATTACTGAAATATTGTTAAATCTTGCATGGACACTAAATAAAGTACTAGCTTTAAGATCAGCCAATTCTTTATTTAAGTTATTTGAAAATTTACGCAAAAATACCTAGAACGCGCAAAAGCGAATCATTCCACTCTCTTGGGGCGGGGAGGGGAAAAAAGAACAGACATGGATGTTTTTATTTTATTACTGAGCTGCAAAGATCGTTGCTTGTCGGAAGGATCATACAGGTCGGAAGGAATACATACAGTGACCGGATGGAATGGTCAACTAAAGATCCTTATCAGAAACAGGGGTTCCTATTGGAACTTTTACGGGGAACAGTTTTTGCTTGAACAATAGAGAAGGGTCGTTTTATCTTAGAGGTCAAATGCGACGCAGTACCCGTTTGCAATATAGGGACGTTTCTTCCGCCGAAGAGGCAGCTAATTTTTTGACCCCTCCCCAACGGCTTTTCATCGTATTTTTAGCAGCGACAATAATAAATCAGGAAAAGGGGAGTGGTTCAAATACTTGAAAACTACCCTTCATGCTATACTGTTAAACCATGGGTGTAAATTATGACCGTTTAAGGACAACATTGCAAAAATAAAAATAATAAAAATTGCTGGGCTACACATACAAAATTTTTCAACAAATTGAAATAAAAATTAACTCTATATAATTTTACTAAAATAAATTAACTTCTTTTTTATATATTTTTAAAAATTTGAATTGATATGTATTTTCATATTTATTTTAAATTTGTAAAAGTTTCTTTTTCATTTAGTTTGGATTTTATAAAGGGGAAAAAATCAAATTAAGAAATGGATGAATTTGCTTTGTTAAACAAGCAAATCGATGTCGGGGTCAATAGACGACTTTCAAAAATTAAATAGCATTAATTTTAATAATAAAATTGTGGTAGTTTGAAAAAAGCTATAAAAATTTTTTAGAAACATTCCCAAAATTCGATTAGAAAATAACTGCATTTTAAGAATAACATTAAAACCGCGTTTGTTTTTGGGAGTAAATAAATTTTGAAAACGAAAGGAAGGATTAAAAACATTTGAATTTGACTTTTTCTCCCTATAGTGAATGTGGTATGGCAGTTAAAGGAATTATATTGTATGTTCGTTATCTCGTCTTTCCTCTGAAACAATTTACAAAAGATAAATTTCGAATCATTAAATATTGATTAAAAAAAAACTATTAAAGATATAAACTATTTTTATATATTTAAATAATTAAAAGTACAATTGTACTAATTCTTTAAAAAAATTTTAGAAATTATATATGACACTAATGTGTTTTCTTTTTGTGAAAGTTTTAAGAAAAAAAAGGAAAAAAGTAATAGAAATTTTAGAAATATTCCTAAAATTTCAATTGGAAAGATAACTACATTTTTTAAAAATAACATTAAAACTGCATTTGTATTAGAAATAAATTTTGAAAAGGATGCAAAGGGGTTTTAATATTTGAATTTGACTCTTTTTTCCTATAGTGAATGTGGGTGGCGTGGCAGTTAGAAGAATGATATACCAACTTTTATCGTCATCCCTTTAACAATTTACAGAGAAACATTTAATCATTAAATATTGACTAAAATTTTTAATTTGAAACAAGTCTGAAAATGTAAATAAAATTATTCAAGAAAGTAGTTAATTTTAGGATTGCAAAGTAAATTAGATAATCAAGTTATCCTGTAAAAATAGACATAATTTGATATTAGAAAAAAAACTATTTAGGAAAAATTGAATGCCAGTGATAAAAATAATTTTTTTTTATAAAAAAATGTCTTCAAAATAATCAAAAACCTGCTTATAAAAATCAATAACCCTTTCATAATTCAATTCAATGAATTATTGAAGGACAAACCAACTAAGAGGAAAAATTACATTAATCTTTCACATAAAAAAAACCCAAATTAAAAAAAAAATGAATAAAAGTTTATAAATTTTTAGTGAAATAAAATTTTTAGTAAATATATATATATTGGTATTTTAAAACCATATTTTATAAATCAAATATTGATTTTTACCTTAAAAATTATTATATTAAAATTTATCAAAAATAGTTTTATTGTAAAAATATCACATAAAAAAAATATATAAAAAAATTATAAGATAATAAATAAAAATGTAATAAATAAAGAAGATAACAGAGAAAACTTTTAAAATTAAACTTTTTTCATATTCAATAGATTTTCTCAAATTTCTATATTTTAATTTCATATTTAAAACAAGAATTCCTAAATTTTTAAAGTTAAAAATTAAAAAGAATTATAAATGTAAAAGAACTGTTTTATGAGCGTTACATGTACAAATTTCTTCTATTTTAATCTCTTTATTTACACTAAAATTATTACTCTAAAACTCTTTCAAAATTTGTTAGCATTCAAAATAAGCCCAAAACTGACATTAAAAATTCATTTTGTATTATATTTCGGACTATATTATGTTACGGAAGAACCGCATTCCACCTTTTTTTTCTGACTCTTCTTACTTCGTGTTGCTCTAAATCTGTGACGTAGCCAGATTTCATAGACGACAGCCACATTTGAATGATACTTCTCTGTACGCATAGAATATACTGACGAGGGGAAAAAAGTCCCAATAGTAAAAAAAAATTACAGTAAAGTCATGAAATTTGGAGAATGTGTTTGCAATTGTCTAGTTAACATGTTTAACTGGTTAAATTTTCAAGATCACAGATTAATTTAAGCTCAAGAAAATGCATTTCAAATGTAAAAAGCTGTTACATTGATATCTGATGTAACCTCCAGAATTTTGAATGCAAGCGTGCATGCATTGTGTCATACAGTTGCCGAATGTCACTTTGGAGTTCCATGCTTGTGGTACTTGTGTCAATACTACGACGGTCAGCGCTAGCTGGGGATGATGCTGGAGTTGTCGTCCAATGATATCCCATACGTGCTCAATTGGAGACAGATCTGGTGATCTTGCAGGCTAAGGTAGCATGCCAACACTCTGTAGAGAATGCAAAGTTAGAACAGCGGTGTGTGGGGATCGTTTTCCTGATGGAAAACTCCCCCTTGAATGCTGTAGTTAGGAGGAGGGTGCCAGCTCAGATGTCGTCCTCGTCACTTGATCGTGGTTCAAAATTACGAGGTCCGTCACTAAAAGCCCTCGTGTAGCGGAACAGTGCGACGTTAATATTCACTCACTCACCCCTTTGAATGCTGTTCATTAAGGGCAGTACTATAGGTTGAATAACTAGATTGACGTACAAATTTGCAGTGTGTGTTTGAGATAACCACGAGATTGATCCTGCTATCATAGAAAATAGCTCCCCAGACCATGACTCCAGGTGTAGGTACAGTGTGTCTAGGCTGTGGACAGTTTGGTTGTAGGCGTTCCCCTGGCCTCCTTCTGACCACAACACACGGCCATCACTGGCACCAAAGCAGAACCTGCTTTCAGCAGAAAACACAACAGATCTCCATTCCATCCTTCTTGACACCACTGACGTCACAAACGGCAATGACTTGGAGTCAGTGGAATACATACTCTTGGGCGTCAGGCTCGGAGCTGTCCTTGAGGTAACTGGTTTCTAACAGTTCGTTATGTCACTGTGTTACCAACTGCAGCTTGAATTTCTGCCGCAGACGCAGTACAATGCACCACAACCTTACGCCGAATACGGGCCTTCCTTCGCAATAGTGCCATCCTGTCTTCTTGAGGCAGAACTATTCCTCGACCTGTGCTCCCAATAGTCATGAATAATGGATACATTCCGGCCCAGTCTTTCTGCTATATCGTGGAAAGAAAATGCTCCTTCTCGTAGCCTTATTATACGACCTCGTTCAAATTCGGTGAGTTGTTGATAATGGCTTCTTGGTCTTCTTAAAAGCATTCTTGGCTAACATCAATTCAATATGTCAAATTTCACAGACAAATAATTCTCACGACTTTTCAATACGCATTTAAAGCAACCCTGATTTGTGCAAGTTCTGAGGGGCGCTACTAGCGCCACACTTCAGTGCGTAGCGCGAAATCTGAATCGATGTCATCTTTCAGGTGTATAAACGCGCCTACCAAATTTAATTTATCTAACATAAGTCTTTCTTGGTGGGATTTTCTTTCCGTCAGTGTATTTATATATTGAATATTTAGACTACAATTTTTGCATTTCTTAACAAAATAAGAAACCTTTTTCAAATTTTATAACAAAAATTCTATTAAAATTACGAAAACTGCTGTAAAAAGAAATAGTTTTTACAGGAAACGGAATAAAATATGAAAATTTTTCCTTGAACTATCTGGAAGGGAAAAAAAATTGAAGCGCTTACGTGATTTTTTTTAAGTATTTATATGAACATCATTATATGAATAGTGTATTTGGTAGTGTAACGTCGCGAGTAGATAATAATCACAGAAAAATCGTCACAGCCTCATTTTAAATTTAAAACAGTATTTATTTGCTTCATAGGTTACTAAATATGAAGTAATAAAGTCCAATAAATATGCCAAGCCGGTGCAGTCAGTCTATCTCACGGGAGTTCAATCTTTTTCCCGAAAGGCACTCGCTAATCCCTTTTCTTTTCAGGGCTCCTCTCCAGTTTTCTCCATCCAGGGCTCTATCCCGTCTCCTAAAAAAAACCCTTTTAAACAACAGGGGTGGGTCCACAACAGGCCCCTCGTCTCTTCTCATTGGCAGGCCAAAAAAGTCTGCTTTCGTCCCCGGGCCACATTCGTGTACTATTTGTGCGACAAACACAAACACATTCCTGGTCTGTCTGGAAACTAAGAGCGCCATAATTCTTATCTAACTTCTGAACACCCTTATATTCACACCACCTGGGTTTATGCATTGTCCCAAATTGGTTCCATAAACTCATTCTCTTGACACCTGCCATGGTGACCTTGTTCTTTTCAGACCGGCTTCGCCTATTGTCAATGGGGTCCTGGCTCTCTTTGACCGTTATAATCTCCCAAACCGAGGTTCGGCGTTTGCCCGAGGTCAGACAATAAACAATGACCCCATGGCCACGTGCTCTTGTCACTCCACGTGCACTTGTCACTCCACGTACACTTGTCACTCACACCTGTTTGGAGCCATAAAACTTAGACTGAATGGAGGGTGAGTTCACCCCGATCAAAGACGTCACAGTAGGGATGGATTTTTTTTATTTCATTCTATAGTTAGAACGCCTGTGTAGTAACGCCTGCCAAAGTAGTAAACTCGTAATGTCATTTCAACCAAATCAATTCTACAAAACATCTCTGCGTACTAGAGAAGATGCACGTTAATTTTTTTTCGAATTCAAAATCTTTTCGTTGTTATGGTGTGGAAGTTTGGAACGTCGAGTGTCATCTCAGGTGTGGTCGTCTGAGGTTCAAAATATAGAAGTTCGCTGCCAGCATCATTTGTGTTGCTTGCAAATGCAACGTAAATAAACTATCAATCAATTATCAAAAATTCAAAAAAAAAATAAATAAATAAAAAAATCTGACATTAAATTCCTTTTTTTGAAAAACTGTTTGCTTGGAATGAAAATAATTTAAGAAGAAATTATAACAAAAATCTGGAATAATGTAATAAATGCATTTTTGATCTCAATAAAATAAAGAACAAGAAATATAATTTCTTTTTAAAGTCAATTCCTATTTAGGTCAACAAACAGAAATTTTATTTTAGTTAATTAAATTTAATTAATGAATTAATATTGGGAAAAAAACTGTATTAACATCAAGTGTCATCCACTACAAGTTTAAAAAATGTATTTGAACTTCAGTGCATGAATAAAAGGTATTTTATTAACGATTGAAAATTTGAACAAGATATATATCTATACATATAAAAATGAAGTGTCTGTTTGTAATTTGAAATTAACAGCTTTTTACTAAATGCATTTAAAAGTATAGACGGTACTTATATGAAAAAATCAATTTTTAAAATTTTTGTCTGTCTGTTTGTTCCTGCTAATCTCTGAAACGGCTGGACCAATTTTGACAAAACTTTCACTGACAGATATAGCTAATGTTATAAAAAATAACTTAGGCTACTTTTTTAAAGGAAAAAAAATTAAAACCAATGAAATAGTGAGCAATATCCCAATAGCAAATAGGGATTATTTATTTCAATAGGGTTTATTTTTATTCAATAGGGATTATTTTTATTCAATAGGGACTATTTTATTTCGCAAGCCTTCTGTCTCAACGATTTCTAGCAGTTATATCAAAATTTTCTGATTAGGTTGCTCTGCCCCACTCACGACATTTCCCGTTCATCTCCTTTGATCCTAAAGATTTTACAGTCCTTAACTACTTCGTCAAAGGTCATGCGTCCCTTTCAATCCCTTCCTTTCGGCTTTCTTTGTATTCACGTTTTACACTACTGCTACTAGACCTATTTTGATCTCAATGATTTTAGTCCTCACCCCATCGACAGTGTCAAAGGTCATGCGTCCCTTTCACCCCTTGCTCAACAAAAAACGAAGGGGGAAAAAATAAATAAAACAAAAAAAGAAACATAGATTCACAAAGTAGAATGACATTATACTTATAGCATAGGTATTTCTTTACGTAGAATACATAATTATTAAGTTTTCGTTAACTCTGCTAAGTGAATAAACACTTTTTTGTTAAATTCCACGTGGACGAAGTCGCGGGTAACAGCTATTTAACATAAAATAAATGCATCAGAAAGTAATATTAATGTGTTGCACATCCAGATACACTATTTTAAGCGTTTATTGCACAAAATTTGTAAAAATGTGTTACTTTTGCTGAGCAGGTAGGTGTTTTAAAAAATCGACCCACAAGAAAGTTACAGGGCGTCACAAATAATAATAATAATTAAAAAAGAATTTAAAAATTCAGCTATTATATCTAAAGACTTAAAATTTAACGAACATGGTTATTTTGTTTAGCTGAGATATACAAAAAGCTTTTTTTTGTTTAATTTACAATTCACGTAAAATTAACTCATTAAAAACTTCTTTATCCTTCAGTCTGCATTGTTTAATTTTTAAATTCACCCGTGCGAAGAACGGGTATACCAGCTAGTATTTAAATAAATATGTATAGGGAGAGAGTGAACTAATAGAAGGAATTGAAAAGGAGAATATATACAATGAAAGGAACAGAAGATTTCTCACTTTAGTTCAATTGTGTGTGTGTATATAGGGGCCAACTACACCTAAGAAAATGTGTACATGTACCCTTTTAACAATTTTTTTTTCTTACACATTATTACATTACATTATATTCTTGTAAGCCCTTATAAAAGAAATTTATCTCTAATATTGATTATATCTCCTTTCTTAAATTATTTTAGAGGTTTTTCTGGTGCAAAAATGAGTTCATATTATCGTGATTTTATAGTATTTCAATTCATAAAGTGTAAGTAATCAAGGATTAAATGTTTGAAATTAAATGCTGATTGTGAATATAATAATTATTTCTGCGAAATCATATTGATTAGTATTGTAATAAATCCACCAAAAATATTTTTCTTAGAATTTTTAAAATATTTTTCAAGTTATATAAAACTATTCACATAGTTATTATTAAAAATTAAAATCTATCTTTTATAAATATATATCATTTTTATACAGATATTACTAATTTTCATATAAATATTTTTACGATTATAAAACTAAAAATTCAGAATTTTTAAAATATTATATATATATATATATATATATTATTGAATTTGTTTTTAAAAAAATTCACGTTTTTTCTCCTATTTTAGATCTTTTAAAGTGTATTGCATTTTTCGTGAACATCAAAATCAAATCTAATTCAGCAGCTTTCATACTAATAGATTTTTCACATTACAAAAATGATTCCGTGAAAACCTTGATTTGTTACTACGCAGTGGGAAATCGGTAATTTATAATCTAGAACTGCTACAAATTAATTTTTAAATTCTGTAATGTTATATTAAGGAATGTTAAAGCATTTTCGATCAGATTTTAAAAGACATTTCAAAGAACATTTATACATATATAGAAATTTGAATCGATTACACATTCGAGCCTTGTTGCTAAGGGAACTTTCTATTCTAGTTCATTCGGGGAATTTTACCGAAATCCTTTCTCGGAATTATTTCGCAATTCTCGAGTTCCTAGATTCGCCGCGTGGGCGACTAAAAATCAATGAATCCCGGGAAGAAGGCTGCAGAAGAGGACGCTGGGAGACTAAAAATCGATGAATCCCGTGAAGGCGCTCTAGAAGAGGACGTTTCCATCGTTTTAGAGTTGGGATTCCTGTATACGGGCTCCCAATACTTCAGAGCTGCTTCTGAGAATTTTCCATCCTCAGGTTGTCATAGCAACAGCTCCCGTCCTATTTTACGCCATAGGAAATGCGCACTGCACCTTTTGGTGTGTGTGAGAGGTGCAAAAATATCTTAATCTAGATTTCATAAGAATGAAAAATTTCACATTTATTAGTATGGTACAGATTCTGGTTGAGATGTTCTTTTTTCTAGAAATTAATATTTTCGTTTGTTGCCGAAATACGTATTTAAATGTGGCATATTTTTAAGACTAATGCACTTTAAACATTTACCTTGAAAAGGGAAAAAGAGTATCTGTAACTAATGTATGGGGGAAGGGAAATTCCTGTTAGTTTATTTTCTGAATGTTATTTCTTTCGCATGTGTGTGACTGAGGATATATCCATAGTATTAGATAGTGCATAATTTTTTCCAATTAACTAATTTAAAAAAAAATTCTAGAATATCAGTTATTTTTTTTATTCTGAAGGTATTCAATGACATTTTAACTTTTTCAAAAAATTTTCATCTCTATTTACGCAAAAATAATGCATCGATTTTATTTTCTTAAAAGTTTAAACTATTTTGGGACAAATATGTTTCTTAATTTAACATAGTACAGGTCAGTCGTTCATAAACCTACTGTGCCTGTGAACCCCTTTTTATAACCAAAAATTTAGCCATGACCCCCTTCCCAAAGTGAAATAACTCTATTTCGATGCAAACTCTATTTTGTAAAAGAGTTACAAATTTAACTTTGATAAATAAGAATAGTATAAGCGTGAGAATAATATTGGTAATAATTATAAAAAGAATGTTTTATATGTAAGGAAAAAAGAATTTTTACCATTATAAATAAATTTAAAATATAAGACAATACTATATATATATAAAAATTAAACATTATTGGCTTTAAAAATATAAAATTTTTTCCCCAATGTTTGGCTTAAAGTAGGGGTCTTCAATCTTATACGCTCGAGGGTCAAATTAATAATTATCCGCGGGCCACATGACTGTCAAAAAAAAAATATTGTAATCAGGAAATTTTTACAAAAAAAGGGAAGTTTTTGTTTTACATGACTACAACTGAGTCTCAGGAAAGAGATGGTCTTTACATATTTGTATATATATATGTACAGTGGCGCACACAAAGGGGTCCCGGGTCCGAACCCAACCCCTTAGTTTTTTTCCCGATTGACTATAATTCTATGTATATAGTACTTAAAATTTAATTAAGAATTTGTTATAGATAATTAATGCTAATTATTTTTGAATAATTAATTTTTTACTATTTTTTGTTTCCGAAAATCGACAAAATCAAATGGAGCATGATACGAAAATGGCGGACTTTTCGACCCTGGTCCCTCCCCTTCCTTGAAAAATTCCTGTGTGCTACTGTATATGTATATATATATATCGGTTTCAAAAAAACTTACATCGAAGTCGAATTAAAATACTTTGCAAAACAGTTAAAAATAAGAGTCTACCTTTTTCCCGAAAATTTCTTGAGATTTTATGCACGGTCAGATTTTTTATATTTAAGATACAGTGAAATTTTTGAAAAATTGGTCATTTTCTGAAAATTTTATTTTTAAATGGATATCAAACACATCAGTGAAATGTTTTAAATATCAAGAACTGGCCTTTTTTACGACGAAAAGCAGACAAGCCAATTTTTTTAAATTGTCTCAAATTCAAATGAGGGACCACTAAAATGCCCTCACCGGGCCATTCGTGGCTCGGGTTGAAGCCCCCTAGCTTAAAATCCGACTACTTGCGACAACTTTTTTTTTAAAAAAAAAATGGATATATGGAGATTTTTTTGTAGTTTTTAGATTTATTTAATACATTTTAAGAAAAAAAGGCTAAAATTAAGAAGAGAAAAATAAATTATTACTACTAAAATGGGAAAAAAGGGGTAAAAATTGACAAAAAATTACATATTGTTTCAGCATAGGACAAGATATGATAATATTTGAAATAATAAGTTATATTCGCCTCTACTTGTATGTAAAGCATTTGTTAGTACTTCAGATAAGTAGAAATCGCTATCTTCAATTTCAAGACCTATCATACTTGCAATGCTGAAATCCAATAAAGGTTCTCAATTTATAACAGCGTTTTGAGAAAATGAACTGCCTTTTCAGAAATATTTTGCGGTTTACATTTTTCTTTAATCAGAGGAGCTTTTGATGTGAAACATCTTTCCTCTCGGTTGCTGGATTTTTGTTGGGAGTGATTTCGTGAAAAGGGACGGATGTGTGTAACAGGATGTGACGTAAGCGCGTGCTACTTGCTTTGACCAATGAGAGTACGTGGGTGTGTCTTTTCGCTACCCTCGCATGGGGGTCCAACTCTAGTAGCCATCAAGCACTCGAGGGCTTGACTCTAAATCCGTTAGTCACGATATTGGGGGACATAAGTGCGGCAGAATGCTTATTTGAAAATGGACAAACAGTGATTTCAGCGGTTGTATACATTTCTTCGAATCAAACGTTAAAAAAAAATTAAAGATTTCCTGCATTTTGTACTTTTACATTATAACGAAGGTGGTTCTGCTCCTTTAAAAAAATTATCACTCGCTTCCCCTGATTTTCAGTAGTGATTTTAACCTTCAGTTTGCCAAAGCTGAGCCGCTCATAGCTTT
>BMAV01005925.1:0-98919 GCA_019973955.1 Trichonephila inaurata madagascariensis
AGTCTAATAAATGCATAATACAGTTATGAATTTTGTGTAAATGGTGAAAATAATTTGTATTTAGATGTGTAATGCACTGATGTTATTCTATGTTATATTTATTGTAATATTCCCAAGCAACACCGTCCCTTACGTTATAATGGTGATTCAATGGGGGAACTTGGTTAGAGACCCAAGTTGGCATCATTTTAGGCGACCAATTTGGAGAGTTCGAGACTTTATAGATTCTTTTAGAAATTAGTAGAGAAATTTACTATTTCCGATTTATGACGCAAGTGGGTCTTTCTCGAAAGTTCTGCGAGTCCTATAAATAGAGGGATACTCGCCGAAACGAGTTAGTCTTGCTTCAACCAGCGATTAGTGAGTAATATTTTAACCAGCGATTAGTGTGAGTACTGTTTTGACTAGCAATTAGTAAACTTTCCTTGACCGTGATCACCGATTAGTTCGACTGTGCTTTTGAATAATCTTTTACGTACGTGTATTTTAGACACTGATAATTGTGTCTGAGTGCTATTGATGTGTGAAGACCTTCTAAGATTTATTCTGCGAATATTGCTGCTGAATCCTGTATTCCAAGGATTGGATTTTCGACAATAAATTATCATCGCTCTGAAATAACTGTCTTGTTCTTTGTGGTGATTTATGTAAAATGAACCCCACGATCAACGTAACAATACATTGTAAAAATCGAATTTTGTGGATTTTTTGTAGATTGAAAACCTGCGGCCACCAATTTATAATAAAACAAACTCTATGGCCCGTAATATCGTACGAGTTTAACATGGAAGCTTTAAATGGTAATTAAATATTAAAATGCCACTTGCACACCATGGACTAGCTACTGCATTTTTTCGACCGAAAGGGTTTGCAGTCAGGAAAAAGAAGGAGATTTAAAGGTTTTCCTTCTAATTAATTCTGATAAGTGGATAATATAAACATTTTTCTAAGATTCGATACTGCTCACATGCTATTGCTCTAGTCGCATTATAATTCTCAACCCAAATTTTGTTATTGTTGTGAAGAGAATTGTAATGAAGTTTAATATATCTCCTCAAAAATAGTTTGAAATTAAAAATGATATGCAATCTGAATAGGAATTTTCTTTTCTAGTATTTCAATAATGAAATAAAAATAAATTTATAAAGCATTCACACTTACATTCCACAATAAATTATATAAATTTTAGTAACACTAAATTCAAAATTGAAAACTATTCTTAATGCATTCAATATAACATTCTAAATTCCATAATAGTAAATAAATTTAGTTTTATATCATGGTCAGTTGATGATTAAGTTATTTTTCTTCTGTCTTTCTAACTTGTTCATAGAATTGTATTTCTAAATACAGGGTGTATCTAAACTCTTGGGAAAAACTTTTAGGGGTGATAGTACACATCAAGACAAACAATATTGAATCGGAAAATTAGGGTCCCAAAAGTCTTCCGAAGGAGGTACGCGCCATTAAAGTTTAGAGTCCAAAATTTCAAATGATTATTAAAAAACGGAAAATGAGTCGATTCATTAGGGAATTTTGCTAAAGTTATTCTTTTTGTCAGCATTTTCTTGAAAAATAAATTTAAAGATAAAGTTAAAAAAATGTAGATAGAGGCTTAGACTTTGGAGCAACGGACAACTATTTTTTACTGTAATTTTTTGTATCACATTAAATGCTTTCAAAAGCTTAGACTTAAACTTAAATTTTGAGCTCAAAATCTGAATCATTGGGGATGGTTAAGTAGCGATAATGGAATTGTGTTCAGGAGGTGAAATTTGAAACTCCCCCAAACAGAGTTCAGTTATTCCCAATTTTCGTGTCGTAGACCATGCACCAACTACTACCTCCTACACGTAAAATAAACGAGTGAGGAATGACAAAATTAAAAAATTTATTCATAATAGACATGAACGATTTCTCCGCTCAAAATAAAAAGAAACAATTTGATGTACACACGTAGTGCGCATGAATGAAGGCTCAATGAATGACACATAAAAATGGTATACGCATGATTTTCTTGCGGAATCACAAAAACTGCTCGAAATAGCGCCCACCAGCAAGGATGCACGCCTCACACCGCCGGTGGAAGGACTGTCGAACATTAGCAATAACCCGGGCATCTCCAGGATATCGTCTGCTACGACGGCAATCCTCGCAATCAGGACCTCGTTGGAGTCGACGGGGCTTGCGTAAACAAGACTCTTCATATGGCCCCAGAGGAAGAAGTCTTGGCTGGAGAGATCAGGCAAGCGTGCCTGCCAATTTACAGGATCACCCTGTCCAATCCATCGCCCTGGATATGCTGTACGCAAGGCACTTCGCACATCTGCGGTGAAATGAGCAGGCGCTCCGTCATGTTGGAACCCCATACGAGCCTTTATGTTGGCTGGAATACTTTGCAGTAGAACTGGAAGCACCTCTTGTAGGAATACCAGATACGGTCCGACCGTCCAGGCGCCTTGGCAGAAGATATGGTACGATCAAATGATCGTGGATAATTCCTGCCCACACATTGACGCTGAAATGCCATTTATATGTATGAGGATGGATAGCGTATGGGTTAGTGTATATATATACGTCCACAGTTGTGTGTATTGTGCGCATTGAAAATGCCTTCCCGACTGTAACTACATTCATCGACGAATAGCATGTGTGCGGCAAAATCTGGTTGCACTGCCAATTGTTGGAGGAACCATCGTGAAAAATCGACACGTGGCTAATGATTGAAAGGCCTTCGGCTCCCAACACTCACCAAACCGTCATGTGGCTCACATTTGCGGTGGCGGATACAGTCCGCGTGCTCGTCTCCGGTTACTCCACGAATTCACGCAATACATGCTCTTCAAGTTCCGGTGCCCTCGCCCTCCTGGTACGCCCTGTGTCGCACGTCCCACTGACAAACGAACCGGTTTCTCTGAGACGCTGATGAAAGCGTTAAAAAGTTTTTGGGTTCAGCAAGCGTCTCGAAAGAAATCGTTGCCCGTACAATCGCCGGAACTCCAGGGCATTCACATCCGCAACGCCCTAAATGAAATGGATATCAGCCATTTCTTGATTAGTCTAGCTGGTCATCCTTACAGCCATCAAAAACGAAAATATGATGAATGCACACAATCACAGCAATTATAGCCTTTTACATCCTTACACATGGTTAGCACCATCAGGGCCGGCTCTAGCAGTTTTGCCGCCCCGGACAAAAATGGAAAATGCCGCCCCTCTCTTCAATGCCACCCCCCTCTTTATATATATAGTATTTTAAGTCTTAAAAAATTTAAAATAATTCGAAATTAAGGACATGTAATTACTTGTCTTTATTTAAAACGAGTGAAATGTAAGGGAAGGAATCGTCCAATTAAGCAGGCCAATTTCTTCGAAAAAGAGTCTACTGAAGGTGGGGATTACAAACGTTTGTTTTAACTTATAGCAAATACACTAAAGACTAAAATAAACATCTCCTGTGGCTCTCTATCTTCAAAACCTTTTATTATACTTGTCCCCTTTTGGATAGCTGACACCGTAAGGGTAAAAGGAATGTCCGTTGTCATCTCACTCTGGGATGAGGAGAATGTTACTAGTGAAAGATGTGGGAACATATTAAATTTCCTGCTTTAACATATGCTTCAGTCTCGAACCATTCAAGTATCAACATAAAAGGAAATTGTCATTAAATGTAACGAGCACAAAATAAAATAAAAAATAAGATACATTAAATGAAATATCAAATTGACACCCAATAATATTTCAGAAAATAAATAAAAAATTTTGTTACAAAAAAACTATTATTCAATTTCGATCCAAATGCCGCCCCGGCAGTAGAGCCGCCCCTGGCACCACACAGTTAAATCTTTATGTACTACACTTTGCAATGCAAATTGGGTGATTTGCATAATCGAGTATTTTGCGTGGAGAAATTGCTCATGTCTGTTATGAATAACTTTTTAATTTAATTTTTCATCGCTCTCGTTTATTTTACGTTTAGTGGGTAGTAGTAACTGCCCAGTCTACGACCGAACATCTAAGATCGTGAATAACTGAATTGTGTCCAGGGAGGAGGTTCAAATTTCACCTCATGAACACAGTTGAGTTTGCGCTACTAAACCATCCCCAACGATTCAGATTTTGAGCTCAAAATTTACGTTTCAGTCTAAGCTTTTGAAAGCATTAAATGCTATACAAAAAAATTACAGTAAAAAATAGTTGTCCATTGCTCCAAAGTCAAAAGCGCCCTCTATCGACATTTTTTAAACTTTATCTTCAAATTTATTTTTCAAGAAAATACTGACAAAAAGAATAATTTTAGCGAAACCTGCTAAAGAATCCATCCATTTTTCCGTCTTTTATAATCATTTGAGATTTCGGAAACTTTAATGGCGCCTATCTCCTTCGGAAGTCATTTGGGACCCTAAATATCCTATTTAATATTGTGTTTCTTGATGTGTACTATCACCCCTAAAAGTTTTGCCCAAGAGTTCAGATACACCCTGTATAATCTGATACCTAATATGAAAATTTCTTTTAGGCTTTCAAATTAGAGTTTTTGTTGAAAGTTTTTCTTAGCTGTTATAAATCTACTAAATATCTTTACAGTACGAATCTTGCATTTATAGCTGAATTATTCAGATATTCAACCAATGTTATTGAGATTTCTGAAATTATAAGCAAGCAGCAAATTCATTAAGTCAAGAAAATATTTAACACATCAAAGTATCTATAATATATACTGAGGGGGAATCCCAATATCAAGAAAATTTGTTAATAAAATTTGGACAACGCAATTGTCTAATTTGCATGTTTAACTGATTAAATTTTGAAGATCACAGGTTAATTTAAGCTCAAGAAAATGCATTTCAAATGTGAAATGTTGTTACATTAACAGCCAGTGTGACCTCCAGAATTTTGAATGCAAGCCTGCATGCATTGGTTCATACAGGTGCTGAATATCACTTTGTTTCATGCTTGTTGTACTTGTTTGTGTCATTATTGGGACGACCAGTGCTGGCAGGGGTTGATGCTGGAGTTGCCGTCCAATGATATCTCATATGTACTCAATTGGAGACAGATCTGGTGATCTCGCAGGTCAATGTTACGTGTCAACACTCTGTAGAGCACGTTGCGTTCAACAGTGGTGTGATGGCAAGCGTTATCCTGTTGGAAAACTCCCCTTCAATGCTGTTCATGAATGACAGTTCTATACGTTGAATTACCAGACTGACGTACAAATTTGCAGTCTATATGTTTCGGATTACCACGAGAGTGCTCCTGCTGTCATAGGAAATTGCTACCCAGACCATGACTTCAGGTGTAGGTCGTGTGTCTAGGTTACAGACAGTTTGTTTGCAGGCGTTCCTCTGTCAACGTTCTGACCAACACACGGTCATCACTGGCTCCAAGTAGAACCTGCTTTCATCCAAAAACATAACAGATATCCAATCCGTCCTCTAAACCACTGGCGTCGCAAATGGCAATGGCTTGGAGATAGTGGAATACACGTTACAGGGTGCCTGTCTCAGAGCTGTCCTTGAAATAACAGGTTTCTAACAGCTCGTTTTATCACTGCAGTACCAACTGCAACTGGAAGTTCTGCCGCAGAGGCAGTACAATGTGTTGCAGTTGTACACCCAATACGGCTGTCTTCCCTCTCAGTAGTGCCACGCGGATCGGTCCTCGTGAGGCAATAACATCCCTTGATCACAGCTCCCAACAATCGTGCATAGTGGATACATTCCGACTAAGTCTTTCTGCACAATATTGCTGAAAGAAAATCCACTACTCGTTGATCTATTACACGAGTTGTTGATAATGGTTTCTTCGTCTTAGAGGCATTCTTGGTTAACATCAACTCAATACGTCAAATTTCACAGACACTCACGAACTTTACAGCATGCATTTAAAGTAACCATGATTTTCAAATTCTGATGCCGCTACACTTAAGCGCGAAATTTGAATTAATGTCATCTTCCAGATGTATAAATACGCCTACTAAATTTCGTTTATTAACATTAGTCTTTGTTGTTGGATTTTTTTTCCCCCGTGTATGTACAAAAAACTAAATCTTGCACATTTTTAAATCTGGGAAGATCAGAAATATTGTAATGAATATTTTTAATACTCAGAGAGAAAATAAGATAATTAATTTATTGAAGCTACAAGAAAATTCGTTTTGATGCTATTTAAATTTGAAGATCTTTCTTTAACACAACAATATTCTGAATTTCATTCAAAATAATTGACTGAGGAAATACATTAATTTTAGTATTAATCAAATTGTCATAACAAAGAGCTTCCTGAGCGAGAGTGGTTGTGATCTATTTATTAAGGAACTTTTTCTTTTCTGGAATTCAAATATTTCGATTTCTATTTATAGAAATATTTTTTATTTCGTACCAATATATTGGTTACGATAAAACAAATGTAATACTTAATTTTAAAAGCTTTATTAATCATTGTTTTAATCATGATTCTATCCTTTAAATTATAATTCTAATAGATTCACGATTTATGATATTTATTAAAAAATTATTTTTTTATATGTTGTTTCTTTTTTTTCCCCTGGATATATTTTAACTTTATTGGTTTTTGTTTTTTCTGCATGCATTCACAAAAATGTGCCACAGGTAAAATTTTTTGAAAAACAATTTTAGATTCTCTTTAACTTGTTTTAAATTCTTTCCCGAAAAATATTTTTTTAATTTTAGATTTAATTTTTATAGATTTTATTTGTTCTTATATGCACATTCCTGTTCTGTTAAAGTTCCGCTCTGGTGCGAAATTCAGATCACGACTTGTTTTTATTCTGTTAATTTGATTTCTTGAAAATTCTATTTTATTTAATATATTTGGCCTTGAGAAAGTAGATTTATTTTGATAATATCCGATTATAGCTCGCCCCTTGGTGAAGAATTTTCTCAAACAGCGATTTTCAAAGTCGAGACTGGGGAAACTGGGAGAATCATGGCGTCTGTCATGTTCGAAGGAGTAAAAATAAAAATTCTATGAATTAAATAACAAATTCATGTAAAATTTAAATTTTAAAATAGTAAATTAATGACATACTGAAGGGAAAAAATTGATGTTCGAAGGACAAAATTTTATACAACTTATGCAAATTTTCGACAAAAAATATTCCAGTCGCGTACTGTATTTTTATTAATTCGCAATGCATTTATAACCCTTCGAAACGACTCATTCTAAAGAGCAGCCGATATTCGTACTTAGTTATCAATTAAGAGTCAAAGTTTTTAAGTAAGAAAGTATTATTCTCTTTGAATATTGCTGACTAGCAATATATCATCGGCCTAATTATCAGACTGCGTAACTCAACCGGTGTAACTAATTTGATAAGGAGTGCAACGTGCCAAGCTCTTTTTGGCTCGATTCCTTAATAACGCCAAGCAAATGTTGTTGTCGAGTTGTATGAAATCCAAGATGACGGCCTAGCGGTAGCAAATCGTCAGGGAAATAATTGTAAGAGAACTGTTTGAAAATATATTTCAAATGAAGAATGTAGGAATAGATTAAAAAAATAACCAATGTCAATCAATAATAAATACTAACATAATATAATAAAAATTATATATATATAACAATAATAATATTATGTAATATATTGTTATCATATAATTTAATAGTAATTATGATATATGATAATATTCATGTAATTTTTATATAATATAATAATTATTATAAATAAATAACATTTGTAATATTCATAAAAAAATAAAACAAAATAATTATTATAAATTAATGATATGAAAACAAATATATATCGTCGGCTTAATTATCACAATGTGTAACCACAAAATATAGAAATCAGACTTTTAATGCCATCTAGCAGCGCCGGTCTATCCATTAGTCGTTGTGGACGAACGCCCAGGGGCCCGGATATAAACTGGACTTAACCAGATTTCCTGGTTATAAATTTCGATCTTCAGTACAGTTTCGCCGCTGCCGTAATGAAGACTCGTACTATTTTGATCAATAAGGTATGTAAAATTAATGTTTATTGTAGCAATATTTAATACTATATTTTGAAAAAGTAATTGTATGTTGTAATTTTCCAATTATACAAAATCAAAATATTATTTTGAATGTGTTATACAGCTTTCCAAAATTTTGAGAGGTTTTATTGTTTTATTTAACGCAAGAGTGCGGTTTTCTAGTTAGGAATTGCGCTGCTTTATCCATTAATTAGGAAGAAGTGTTGTTTTTAACACGCTTTTAAAGGCGCATTCTGATAATTAGGCCGACGATATAATAAATATTATATTATATTGTAAATAAAATAACTGCATAATATATATTAAAATTAATAATGAATATCAGTTAATAAGTGCTGATAACTTCCAATATTCCAAAAACTGCGAGTTCCTTCAATGAATTTCATCGAACAAGGAGCGTTCAAAAAAGCATTACTAAAAAGTAAAATAAAGTGGAAAGGAACGATTTATAGCATAATTAAAAGCACATTCTATTAAAAAAATATCCTGGTTCTCACCAATGATAATGGAAATATACATATTCGAAAATATCACAAAATACAACAAAAGACTGAAATAGTTGCGAAAAGGACAAATGCAATGGAAATTGTTAAATTTTTAAAGCAATCAAATTAAAATCGTCTGAAATTAATAGTTTTCGCGCAAAAAAATAACACTAATATGCGTTATTCCCATGGCAACCACATTATCACACGATAAAAATATCTAAGTAAACCATATTGTAATATTATCGCCCATCTTGGCGAGCATAAACAACTTGGCGCATAGCCCTACTTTTTCAAATTAGCATCCCAGATGGAGTTACGCAGTCTGATAATTAGACCGACGATATATACTGCTAGTCAGTGGCAGACACCAAAATTTTTCAAGGAGGTGGTCCAGGGTCAAAAGTTCACCATTCTCGTATCATACTCAATACGCCACCAAACATATTGTTTTGATTTGGGGAAAAAAACCAGTAAAAAGTAAATTATTGAATTAATTAGCATTAAAATAAATTGTTAATACTTAATCAAATTGAACGTTCTCGATACATAGGATTATCCTCAATCGAAAAACTAGTATTAAGAAACTTTTTTAAGTCAATTCCTACATTGAATGGATGAATAGAAAGTATTTTATTAACGATTGAAAATTTGAATAAGATATATATATATATATTTAAATAAATATATAGAAAGGAGAGAGTGAACTAATAGTAGGAATTGAAAAAAAGAGCATGCATCTGCATTGTTGTAACAATGCACACCCGATTTGGCTGAAAAACAGGCCAACATTTGTCTTTGTTTTAACAGTTACATTGTTAAACAATAGAGACGAATCTCTAAGTTCGCGTCAAAAACCAGAAATTAATTTAATTAATATTTGAAAAAACTGTATTCACATCAAGTGTCATCTACTGCAAGTTTAAAAAAATTTATTTGAACTTGATTGGATGAATAAAAAGTATTTCATTAACGATTGAAAATTTGAACAAGATATATAAATATATATTAAGTATTGGAGTAATTCTTTGATTGACAGGAGAAATGCAGAGGGCAGCCGTTTATCAACAGGCGTACACCTAGCCCCTTGCCACGATGAATTTCTTGGGCCTTGACCTGACTACGTCAGACAGGAGGCATGTGCAACAACAACGGAATGGATGAATGAGCGATAGAATCGTTCAGGAGTAGCTAAAATAAGTTTCATAAAATTGTAAGGAATCTTTTCTCAACCAAAAGGACAGTTGATAAAGAATTTCATGCATTCAAATTTACTCAATGAAGGGGACACAGTTCAATTGAATTGACAAACAAATCAAATCTTTTATTTTTTTAGCCTTAATTATTCTTCATACATTTTTCTATAATCTCACAAAATTTGAAAGCTCTAAATTTAAAAAAAGAATTATGATAGCTTTTACGTTCGTTTTAACTCAGCATACCTATGACAAATCAAAACTTTAAGCGTATTTATCTCAGAAAGATAAAATAAATAGTTTGTCTTCATTTAAAATGCTAAGGCTTTTTTTATTGTGCTTAATGCTTTGAATTTTTTTCACCTATTACTAATAGTACATGTAACAAAAGTTAGTATGCATTTTTAAATCAAAGCAATATTTATTTTTTAAAATATAATTAAACTCAGAATTGATACATTTTTTTAAGGAATATTTAAAAAGCATTCATAAAAGAAGTATATTGTACAAATACCAGTCATGTTATCGCAAAACCCATACCAACTTTTGTTATACATAGTTTGATGTACTTGTATATCAAATTTAATGCCTGTACGTAAATTTTTTATAGGAGTAGCATTTTAAAATCAGAAATTTTTTCTTGAAAAATAAAATGGCAAGCTTTTTATGAAATTTTGAGCACAAAATCTGTTTTACATAGTATACACACATAAAAGGCAACCAAAAAAATATTGAAAATCCTTAAATTAAAATTTTTTGCATAAATCGTACCATGTCCTAAGTGAAAACCAGATTTCGAAAATTGTTCAAAATCTTAGCAATAATACTTGGTTGCTTGACAAAAATCATACAGCCATTAGATTTGTTAGTTAATAAATCCTTTGCAGCTTAAGTTTCAAAATAGTGAAGGGCAAGACAGAAATCAAAATTGGAAAAATGCATGGAACATCTTACAAAGTGCAAATACACTTGGAAATCATTAAAAAAATATCAGAATTGAAAGAAACTTAAATGATGTACACAGATGAAGATATTGAGAAATGAGACAATCTGGCAGATATGAGTTATTTAGATCTTAATATAAATCAGGATTTGAAAATCATTTCAATTCGGATAGCGAAGAATTAAGTTTTGATGGCTTCATATGTGATGTAAAGTTTGTAGCAATTATTTTTGTTAGCATTGGTAAAATTAAAAAGTTTTTTTTTCTGTCATTCAATTTAATTAAAAATTTGTTATAACATGAGTATTACTTATATGAACTTTTTTACAGGGTAAATATAAGCACATTTTCCCCATATAAATTACTTCTGAGTCACGCATTAACTTCATGCAAATGCCACACATCACAAAATAGGTCAAGGTTTTACAAATGTGATGTTCAGGGTGCAACTTAACTTAGTGCAGCACTTATGCTGATAAAGCCTTTCTTCAGGAAACTACAGTTCTTGTAAATAACGTGAGCAGTTGCAAATTACAATACAAACACATTTTTCTTTGAAATACTACTACACTATTTTTACAAAGAGTTTGCATTTAATCACTTCTAACATTACCTAATAAGCATACTTTTTAGATTGTAAAAATGGTTACTCATAAATATTTTATTTTCCTTTATTTTAAAGGATAATTTAAAATCAGTATTAGTTTTTATGTTAAAAACGTTTTGATATAGCATTAAAAATTGCCCTTTCCTAAATTGAATGTAATGTTCCTTTTTTAAAAAATTTCCACAAGGAGGATTTTGAGAGAGGACATGTTAAATTTAAATTCTTATTTTTTTTCAAAGTAGTCCACAAAAATGAAATTTAGAATATAACTTACAAACAATCTCTAGCAGATCCATATTAAAAATACATGTTTATCCTTTTGAGACAAACATAAAAATCTAATTTTAAATAGAAATATTTAATTGGACATATTTAAAAAAATAAAATCTACAGATCAAGAGTTTTAACAGACACTTTTACGAGAGTCTCAAGTTTACATATAAATTAATAAAAACCTTCAAGATATGTAAAGAGATCACAGAAACGATATTTTAGATTTATCGTTTTATACTTAATCCAAAAGGAAACAAATCAAAATTTATTTGTAGAAACTCATAACTGAATTGATGTACTGGCTTTCTGTAGAGAGATGGACATAATTTCAGCAAATGATCCATTAAATTGGCTCTAAATAGGGTATGTGAGTGGCAAAACAGTTTAAGATGAATTAAGGTACCCTGCACCTGTATTAAATACCCAGATTCTTATAGTGCAAGGGTAATCAACCTTTTTGGAAAGAGTGCCACTATGTGGTAAAAGAATATCATGAGTGCCACTTCCAACAAACAAAATATGAAAAGGTGAAAAAAAGTTTCTTTTATGTTGGTTGTATGCTTTAATGTTTCTTATGGAATTTTTACACAACACATTTTTTACACCGGTCTAACAAGGAAAGTTAAGAATAATACAATAAATAAGACAAGCATACAAACTTAGGTTTTAGTTTTGATAAACTTTTTACCTGTTCAATTAATTAGGTTATGTATAAAATAAAAGTAGCTTGTGTGTGTGAAACATTTAATTGTAAATAATTATCAGTCAATACTTTCATAATGTGGCTTTTGAATTTGTAGTTTCTTTTACCAAGTCCTTTCTATTAGGATATTCCTCGAAGAAGCTAACAAAATTAGGTTGTTTTAGGTGCATAACAATGAATTTTAAGTGCTTTTGATATTGTGTTCATAATAAACAATTCTTGACAAACATGCTGATATAATCTGCAACAATTCCTGACAGTTAAATTGTGAAAATTTGGAAAATTTCTTATTGGTACAACTTTCCTAAACTGAACATAATTTGGAAGCTTTAAAAAAAGTTCCTTGTTTTTGCTTTTCAGTGTGGTATGATGCTGCAGATCAGTGGTTCTTAAACTGTGGTTCGCAGACCACCAGGGCTCCCCACAGCCTCTTTTTGGGAATCCCCAAAGGTTTTAAATTAATGTTAAGATTTTCCTTTTTTAGTGACTTTGAAAGGACTTGTGAAAAAAATATTGCACTTGTAAAAGAAATGCAGCACCATCCTTCCAAATAAAAATTTTAACTAATATAGTTAAGCAGCATTACTTATTTATTAGATACTAGTATTTTTTATTGTTTTTAATTTAATATTTACTGTTTTCTTCAAGGAAAGAAGTGTTAAAAGGTCTGTATAAGTAGTAAGGGCAGTTTTAGGATTATTGAGGTAACTTACCTGTGTTGGAAGTTAGGAAGGGTGTTCCAAAATCTTAGGGGTTCAGAGTCAGGATGATACATGAAAGAGGAACCATGGGGATCAAAAATTTAAGAACCAACTGTAAAATGAATAATTTGATTTAGATTTCAGGTGGGTAAGAACTAACATCTTGAAGAGAAATTATGAAAACAGAGCATTAGTTATCATTTTGAAAACACCCAAAACCCAAACATTGAAGAATCACAAAATGGATAGTTGCAGATCTTAGGAACATGATTAACTTTGGCTGATAGTTCCAGCATTATTGTGGATGTATAATCGTTTTCTCCAAAATGGAGACAAAAAAAAACAAACCACATGTTTGTTCACAAAAGATATATAGTCAATTAGGGTAGAAAAAGTACAATATTTTTCTTGTAATCTTAAATTTAAATTATTTAAGTGTCTCATAGTATTGGTAAGAAAAGCCAAATCCTATAGCTAAAATGCATTCTTGAGTAGCAAACATTTCTAAGCAATTCACTGTATCTTCAACATATTTTAAAGCATGCTCCCCCAAATCCCAAACTTTTACGAGTGCATTTCCTTTGGTAAACCAGAGCACACAGCAATGAAGTTGCATTTACTACATACTGTGATTCAATTAAGTGTATTTAAAATAAATTGTGTGTGATTACTTTTTTTTTGTCTGAGACAACCACATTTCAATAAAACTGTAAGAAATAAACATTTTTTAATTATCTTTTCAAATAAGTCTTCTCCTGTCACTCAGCTGGGTTACACTGTGGCATGCATGCTGCAGGTTGGCCTCTCCTGTTATAGAGGATGTAGAGTTTCCAACACTCTAAGCCCCTTCTGCAAATAAAGATATATCTCCAAATTATTTTTACAAAGTCATCAATAAATAACTTTCTTGTTTTAATCAAATTTCTATCTAAAGTAATCACTTATTTTATCTAGTGCAAATTATAACAAGCTGAATTATGTTGAATCTTATAAAATTACTAATAACTGTACAGTGCCTTTAAAACAGATAAAAGAAATAAATTTATAATTCAGGTTTAAAGAGGATGGAACAATTAGTGTAATAAATAACATATTACCCTTTCTTTTACTTTATAGCAGCACCATGTTATAACATGATGCTCTTGTGAACAATGTGCTCTTGTTCAGAAAGGTAGGCAGAAACCCTTAAAAAGACTTTTGACATGTTCATTTTTTGTTTCAATTACTTCTCCATATCTTCTTGAACCTAAAAATAATAATTTGAATTTAATCCATATGTTCAATAAATAAATGGAACATTGGTGTTTAACAGTTTTTATTTTTTATTAGGTTTTAAAAAATATGATTAATGCTATTTACATTCCAAAACCTGATTTGTGTGTACACAAATTTTAGAAGTAGTAATTAATTTTTTTTAACAGTTATTCACATACAACACAAGTTGAAAAGATAATCAAGTTTTCCTGCCAATTTAAAAAAAGTAGAAAAGAATAATACCTAATTCATAAGCAGGAATTTGTACATTTAATGAAATTTATAATTACTTATTCGTCTTATACTCAAATAAGAAAAGCAGCAATAGAGTGAAGGAAGTAACAAATCTTCATTTAGAAATTAACAAAGCAATAATCATACCGATGAACAACTAAAGAAAACAAGGAAAAATAAAACCTAACAAATTTCTTTAAAGCAAGAAATAAACACAAAAAATACTATTATTTCGGTTTTTATGTTTAGAGGTTTTTTCTACTGTTCATGATAACAAGGAAAACATTTCTCTAGTAATCTTTTTTCCAAT
The DNA here is from genome assembly GCA_019973955.1 of Trichonephila inaurata madagascariensis. Classification (NCBI taxonomy): domain Eukaryota; kingdom Metazoa; phylum Arthropoda; class Arachnida; order Araneae; family Nephilidae; genus Trichonephila; species Trichonephila inaurata. Next base: position 14,704 of record BMAV01005925.1, read on the forward strand.
TTCAAAAACTTTTTTTAGTGTTTTTAACATACAGCACATTGTTAACATGCTGAAGCAACAAGATAATGTGCATTGAACCGACTAAAAGATTTCAAGTGTTTTGTGCAATTTGTAGAAACAATGGATTTTTGGTTTCCAGCAAAATAAGTACAAAGTTACTTCTCTATGAAAATTAAGATGCGATTGTTTAGCATCTACACATTTGAACAAATGTACACATGAAAGCCATGCAGCAACAACAGCTAGATTAAACACATTGCTAAATATATTATAAAAAACAAGTTTAGCTTCAAGATATTGATATGATCCATATAAAACACTTTTCATTTTCTCATTATATATTTTGATAAGATTTGATTGGGAAAGATCAGTTTTCATTTTTATGCCTGGCAAAATCTTTTGGTTTTAATGGGAGGCTCTTGTGTTGGAAAATTGGATGCTAGTTACTTCAGTGCTATTTTTCCAATGGCAAATGTACACTTGTCTTTCACTTCAGTAAACGAAATTTCCTCTTCACCATTTTGAAGTTTCTGCTGGAGATTGCAAAGGGCATCTTACTGTCCAAAACTCCTGTTGCAGTTGCTTAGCAAACTTTTTCAGATAATTCAGTCAACAGTTTATACAATGAATCAATTCTCAAATTAAATTCCATGCTTATTTGAATTTTCAACATTGAATAAAAGTTCCCACAAAGATCAAGATCTATGTGGAGTGTTTTCTATTCTGAAATTTTTCTATACTACACATTCTTATAGAATACACATATCCACTTTTGGGACAAAACATCCATAATTTATAGACAAATCATATCCTTTGAATTTTCTTTTATCAACATTTAGACTATAATTATTATGAATATATTTATTATGACTATAATAGGGGAATCTGAATTCAATTAAGAACGGAAAAAGCCATAATAATAATAGTCCCCACCACCACTTCTACTTACAAGGGAGATGCATTTCCCATTTTCTTTCCTAATGCTAATTTGTTTGTACCTATAGCATGTAAAATCTGTTTCAGCTTTCTCAATTTCTTTATAAACAATTCAAAAGAAACAATTGAGGCTGATATACCTTTCTGTGTGTGCTAAAACATAAATCTTTAATGTATATTTGCTAACACCCGTGTACATCATTTTTGCCAGAAGTTACTATTTAATGGTGTGAATTTATGAAAAATTTTCACCAGGGATAAAATAACAAGAAACATTTATTAAAATTTTCAATGTAGTTTTTTATAATTTTCATAAAATATATATTTTTTCTCCCAGGGAAGTTAAATTTAACTTATTATTTCAAATTCATCCTTTGCTATAATGTGGAAGGTTTTTCGAAACCAAATATAGCTTCATACAAAATGTTCTCATCTTCTGTGTCTGTACAAACTTCAATTTTTCCACTAAACACTGCTGGCAGAGCAGGTTCAAAAGTATCTTCATTTACATTCTTAATAATCAGTGAAGCACCCGCTTTCTTCTGAAAATTCCATTGATACAGATACCAATGTAATCTTCATCTAATTTTTAGTAAGAATAATTCACTGCTTTTTCTACAATCTGAAATGGTTTTAAATGAGATTATTCTGATCCATTCTTCTGCATACTGAGATCAATCAAAGTAACCTTATTGTGATAAAAACGATAACTTCACATGCCAATGTTTCATTTTTGAAACATCCAACCTTTTAATTAAAAAAATAGAAAAGTTGCTTTCAAAAATGCTGAACTTATATTTTTCATTGAGACAATATTTAATTCAGTAACATTTCCTTGATATTAAAGAGAATAAAGTAGTATTGACTTTCTACATAACGATTTTTAAAAAGCATTAGAATTGCATATATATTTCAGAAAATTTTTTAAATGATGTTTCACTAATGGAATGTTGGCATATAAAAGACTAAACAAAATGATAAAGTTTCAGTTTCATTCATATTTCAAAATGAGTTTAAAAAATTCTATTATTGTGTAATGTACTTATTAAAGGAGATTCTTAACATTGGCACAAATTTTTAGAATAACTTGTGATCTATGTTTTGGAGATAAAAGTCACACATGAATAATTATATGATGATATCACATAAAACTCAATTACTATTAGTAACAAATATTAAATAATTACTAAAGAAAAAATGTTGATGTATTATTCTTCATTAATGCAAAATATTATATATCCCGTGTTCTATTTTGTTTTTATATAAGGACATTATTATGTGAATATTATGACAAGACATAACAAAACAAACAAGGCAATTGATGTTATGAAATATACTTACCTCAGCTGTTTGATAAACATCTATGCCTTCACACACTTGCTGCTTTAAATAACTTATAGTTTGTTTACCTTTTTGGACCTAGAAACAAAGGTTGCACATATAGTTAATTTATATATCTAACAAAACTTCATAATTATATTTTTTGAAATTAAATGTCGGATAAGCTCAATTTAAAATTACCTGTGTTTTTAATGAAACGATTGCACAATCCATAACGTATAGACAGGCATCTTTTTCATTCTTTATAGCAGTACTTAAAGCCAGGATATTTTCGGAACTGCAAATAATTCCACACGGCAGAGTCTCATCACTCTGAGCAAGATTACGGAAAGTAGTTTTATTTTGAGTTGAAGAGCTACGTCTTTTTCTCTTCCTAAATATATTATAAAAAATTAATGTCCCACTTTAATTTTTAAAAAATATTAGAAAATTCTTATCAATGTCACTGTGATAAATATAGAAAATTCATTTTGTTTTACTACTTGAGATCAGCAAATTATTTGCACAAATGAATTATTCTTTGAAGCATTATTTTTATATACTACACAGCAGAACCAAAACTCAATATAAACAGTTTTCAAAATAATCTAAATGGGATACATTGTAGAGAAAAATTTACATAGCATATTACTCACATAACCCCTAAATTTCACACACACCTTTTCAATTTGCATTTATTTTTGTAATAATGAATAAGTGCACAATGATAAGAAATTTTATGGTTTATAAGCTGAAGTTATTTTGTTTTGGAAAAAATATCGATATGAAAGAAATTTCTTGTCTCCAAATTGAAAAGAGTTTAGCTTTTAAGTGTTCAAAATACAACATGTCTGTAACTGCTCTTTCTTGTTTCAACGTAAAATGAATTATGAAAGAAATTTCTATGACTGCATAGAACAGCAGTCGCCAACCTTTAGAGTTTCATGGACCACCAAATGTATAATTTTATATTTAGCAGACCTATAATATGATTGACCTCTATATGGTAGACCATTATAACCCCATTGTCACTTATTTATGTCTCTATTTCCATTTCCATAATACTAAAAAAGGAATTTCACAAAAGGCAATATCAATTAATTGTAGTATTATGTTGCCAATTTACCGTGGTTGCCAAATCACTTTCAAATGTCACTAGATACATTTGCAAAAATAGCCAAAAAGTCACTTAACTTGAAAGGAATTTAGCTAAAATTAGTAGCTATTTTTTTTAAAGTATAGTTCAAATTCCATAATACGTTTTGTTACTCATTAGTTTTGAAACTGATTGCTCATAAAAATTTTACATTACATTTCAGTTGTTCAGCAGACCATCAAAAGTTTTATTATGGACCAGCAGTGGTCCGTGGACCACTGGTATAGAATATATAAAAAAAATTTGCATTACAGTCTGGAGAAAAAGAATTCAACAACATTCAATACATACACCTTTTATATATATGAAGCAGAAATGAATTTAATAGCAGAGAATAGACATAGAATATCATTTCAAAAGAAAATGAGTGGCATTTAAAAATGCCACTTTCTATATATTAAGAGGAGTATACCATATGAAAAATATAATATTTTTTTATCTGTAGATAATTTGAGTTTAGATCTTTTCTTCCACACTAAGGGAAAACAGCATTTAAAAAGAAACTATTAATGGTTATTTAAATGATTTTTTTTAAAATCATGTAAATAACCATTAATAATTTTCTTTTCTAAAAAATATTTAGATTTAAAAAAAATTAATTAAAATCATACTACAGCTAAACTACTAATGGGGGTCTTCAAGCATTATAAGCTAATGCTTCAATATTGAAAATATGACATGTTTTTAACAGTCTAAATTTCTGCATATAACTGTTATTAGGGGGTAAATAAATTCAATTAATAGCAGCCCCACAAATTAATGATACACATATTTGAAGTTGTAAATTTAATACATAGCAGTTCTACCACTTAAACATTTTATATGCTTAAGAGCTTCAATTGTCCTCACAAAATATTTTTTTAATTAAAATGTTCGTTTATTTGCAACATTAAAATAAACAATGAATAAAATTAAAAAATTTGACTTTTGTCACATTGAGTATAAGAAATGATTTTATGCAGATTGTTTAGTTTTAATTGTAGACTTTTTGTTTTGAACAAAGATATGTTTAACTGTGCAACACAATTGAGTAGAAACACTACAATTTGAATAAATACTCCCTTTCAAAGAGTAGCATCCTTCAGAATTATTTATAATTATATATGAACAAAATCACTTAAATAAATTATATTAAAATTTAATAGTTATCAATTGGATCTTACTTTGGTATACTCTCCTTGGCAATAAAATTGGTAATAAGTAGGCCAAAATAAGAATTTTAATTTCTGGAAACCCTATTGAGTATACAACAGTGTACATTTAACTATTTTTTCCTTTTGAGTCTTTGATATGAAGTATCTCAATGACTATATTGATCAAAAATTTTCATCAGAAAAAAAAAGATGTATATTGCTCTGTCAAAAAACTTTTTTTTCCTTTTACTCCTAACTAGAAATTTCATCCAAATTAAGGAAAAAATTCATTATGTTTGCAATAGTATTTATAATGATAGACATAATTAAATTTCATTCATTTTTAAGCTAAATTGCAGTTGATCTCAGAGAGAAGAAAATCAACATGATGTTTTCAGAAATTTGACTTTTAATTCCTGTCATGTTTTCTTTACATCAGCAAGTGCAACTGCCTGCTGATGTTGAATGATTTTCACATGCAATGCCATGTTGTTTTTTGTTGGTACAACTTCAAATTTGAAAAAAAATTATTTTGATGCTATATTTGCATAATTTTAAAACCATTGTCACTGTATATATAAAAATAGGATTTTACCACAGCTATTAACACTTCACATATATTTATGCTATTCAAAAAATAACACAGAAGCTTTATGTCTAATAGTTTCAAACATTTAAAAATATTTTTGTATAAAATATTACTTGCTCTTAAATAGCATTTCATTAAAGAAAAGTACACATTTATTTATTTGTTCCCATTATTAAATAATATATGTAGTAGAAAATTAGAATTATTTTATAATGAAAAACTACTGCCCATTTATAGAAGAGTATGAGAGTAAATAAAAATACAATAAAATACTTTTCTATTTAATAATATTAAAACATGCAAAATATAATAAGCTAAGCAAATCAGAAGATACCTTCCAGCAGCCTTGCGTGCAGGTAACTTTTCTCGTTTATCCAAAAGACTGGTATGATGCCTAGTTTTTTCCAAGAGTAATAATACTCTATCACACTTTTCATAGGCTTATCTGGTAACTGTTTAGAAATAAAAGTAACTTGGTTACTAATGCTGAACAAATGTATTTAATAATATAAAAATGAAAATTTATGCTGATCTTGTTATATGTTACAGTCTGACACCATTAACACTAAGTTGTTGGGGCAACGGTTACCAAACCAAAGGTTATTTGAGCCACAAGTAAGAGAATTTCTATAAATGGAGATATAGCTTAAATTCAAATTTTGTGTGTGATTACAATTTGTTGTGAAAAAAAGAATAACTTTACACTTCTAAAATATTCAAAAAAATTAAGTTGTTTTACCAACTAATCCTCAATTGGAGACTGGGATTTATTCTCATGTTTGACAGATTTTATTTGCCTGGAGATTCCATCTGAGATTTCTGTGCTTCAAAATAATTTAGCAAAAGGTTCGTTCCTTCAAGGATCTTGGAACGTGTGATCGGAGTCTGTAAGTTATCTCTTCTCCTGCAACATTTTAACAATTCTATCTCTATTCTTGAGAAGCACAGTGGCTGAGTGTTTAGTGTATCACGCTTCCACACAAAAGGTCTGAGCTTCAAACCCCGGGCTGGAGACTGTGTTGACTCAGCCTTCTAATTCTTTGGTGGGTCGAAAAATTAGACCAAGCTTATTTGGGAACTTAACACTGGAGGGTTTTGCATCAGACTGACCACCTGACCAGAACATCTGCTCATGCACCTGGGTAGTGTTATCTTTCCGATTCTGTAATTACTTTTTTGTCCAAGTTTTATAGTAAGAATTGGATGGGTTTTTTAAAACATGGGAAAAGTCAGAACTTCACTCCACTGGAATTGTAATGATGCTCGGCGGTATAAAAAGCCAACAGAGGTAAACCAATTATATATTTTAAGGATTCTAATGAATATCTTTTGAACTAATTGCAATATCGGAATACAAATGGTAATAATAAATTCTTCGGGGATCATTCCTGATCTTTTGGTACCTTCGGTGAGTTTCCGCGTCATGCGGTTTGCGAGAAAATAGATGTACATACAAAGCGACATAGATACGTCTGTTTACCCACGAATTTTAAGTGTAGATAAAATGAAAAATAAGAATTATGATGTCACAAATGATTACTTATTAAGAGTGCAATGCTAAAATTGCATGTCAAGCAAACTTGCACGGTACCAAATCACAAACTAATGGGACCTGACTGTGGCGGATACAGTCCGCGTGCTCGTCTCCGGTTACTCCACGAATTCACGCAATACATGCTCTTCAAGTTCCGGTGCCCTCGCCCTCCTGGTACGCCCTCTGTGTCGCACGTCCCACTGACAACAAACCGGTTTCCTCTTTGAGACGCTGATGAAAGCGTTAAAAAGTTTTGCCCAGCAAGCGTCTCGAAAGAAATCGTTGCCCTCGTACAATCGCCGGAACTCCAGGACATTCACATCCGCAACGCCCTAAACAATGATGTCAGCCATTTCTTGATTAGTCTAGCTGGTCATCCCTACAGCCATCAGTAAAAAACGAAAAATACATGAATGCACACAATCACAGCAATGGCAGCCTGACATCCTACACATGGTTAGCACCATCAGGGCCGGCTCTAGCAGTTTTGCTGCCCCTGAAAAAATGGAAAAATACCGCCCCTCTCTTCAATGCCACCCTCTTTATATATATATAGTATTTTAAGTCTTAAAAATTCGGTACCACCTGAAATTAAGGACATGTAATTACTTGTCTTTATTTAAAACGAGTGAAATGTGGTGGAAGGAATCGTCCAATTAAGCAGGCCAATCTCTTCGAAAAAAGAGCTCACTGAAGGTGGGGATTACAAACGTTTGTTTTGTAAATTGCGAAAATACACTAAAGACTAAAAATAAACATCTCCTTGTGGCTCTCTATCTTCAAAACCCTTTATTATCCTTGTCCCTTTGGATAGCTAATAAACGTGCGGTAAAAGGAATGTCCGTTGTCATCTCACCTTGGGATGAGGAGAATGTTACTAGTGAAAGCATGTGAACATATTAAATTTCCTGCTTTAACATATACCCAGTCTCGAACCATTCAGCATCAAATATTAAAAAAGGAAATTTGCCAAATGTAACGAGTAATGTAAATAAAAAATAAAAATAAGATACATTAAATGAAATATCAAATTGACACCCAATAATATTTCAGAAAATAAATAAAAAATTTAAAGCTACAAAACGCTATTCACTTTCTATCCAAAAATGCTGCCCCGGCAGTAGAGCCGCCCCTGGCACCACACAGTTAAATCTTTATGTACTACACTTTGTAAATGCAAATTGGGTGATTTGTATAATCGAGTATTTTATGTGGAGAAATTGCTCATATGTCTGTTATGAATAACTTTTAATTTAATTTTTTCATCGCTCGCTTATTTTACGTTTAGTGGGTAGTAGTAACTGCCCAGTCTACGACCGGAAACATCTGCAAGATCGTGAATAACTTAAATTGTGTCCAGGGAAGGAGAGCAATACGTAACTGAACGTAAAAGCACCAGTTACGTATTGCTGTTACCGGATTTGTGATCGTTGAATCGTATATTATACAGGGTGATCTAAAATCATGTGACAAATTTTGGGCAGTCATAGAGCTTATTGTACAACAATTTTAAAGAGAATATAGCTTAAGAGTCATATTACAAAACAGAAAAAATAACATATTAGAAGAAACAAAAGTAACCAACAGCAGCATAGATAACGGCTATGAAATTGTTAAAGTTTCCAAAAAACCGGTAACCTACCCAAACAATTCAACAGTAAAATTCCAAATGGTTTGCCGACTGACAAGTGGTTTGACGCGGATAAAACCATGCACTTGTACCACGTGTTTCCGTCTCCATGGTCCAAGATGACTTCTTCCAGGTGCTTGCCAGCAGTCCCCTGATCTACTCCACTTCTATCAATACTGGCAACAAAAGAGTTTTCACATTTTTCTGGATGGCCTACCGAATCTATTTTGGGGTCAAGGCCGTCTACTTGAAAGCATCTATGATTCAGTCGAAGGCTTATCTGTCGTTACCATTAGTAGCACTGTACATTAGACGCATGTTTGCCTTTTCGCCATTAGTAAAACCACATGATGACCAAAATCTTAAAGCATAAATGTTTAATTTGGTGGTGTAGCAGATAACACTGTCATGCAACAATTTGCTGCCTTCAACTATCGCAAATACAATCAGCCAATCACGCCATAAAGGTAGTAAAGCATCCATGACGATTGGTGGATAAATTCTAAACCTGTTTGAACAATTTTTCTGAGTAATCATTCATTAAGTATACGTAATGTATATTTTACGCTTCCAAGTTACTGTTTTTCTTTTCTTTCTGTTTGTACCTCAACACGGTGCATTTGAGCTATATATTCCGAATACAGTCAAGTTTCAGTGCTCGGGAAGTGAGTTCTTACCACCAAATTTGTTTCATTTATTTTAGAATGGACCCGGTACAGGTATATAAATTAGGGTGCACCTGAAAGCCTCGTCAGTTCTAGAGATTCTAGGCCGCAAACAAGTTTTTATGGTTCTGAATGATATACACACAGCCTCTACAAACTGTGGAAATACGAAACCCTTTTTGGAATCTCATTATAAATCAGAGGACAAAATGGGATCACGTGTATGGAAGACAGTCGTAAAGAAAAGAACATATTTGATCTTGAAAAACTACTCCCCACCAATTCAAACCGAAGTTAATCCTGATTAAGAAAAATGTTTATATGGTATCGATTGAGGGGTGAATATTAACGTCGCACTATTCAACTACTGAGGGGTTTAAAGTACGCACCCGGTAGTTTTGTTGGCCCGCGGATATAGACACACCTGAGCTTAAACCCCCAATTTCAACTCTACACCACACCAACGAGAGAACTTTAAGCTCACAGATTTAACATGTATTGCTCCCCTATACTTTTAGTCTCCAGCGGTAGTAGGGTCGAATTCATGAAATGCCCCGACCAGGAGTCCGTTATCTTGACCACTAGGCTACCGTAACCACCATATGGTGGGACATTCGGGCACAAATACCTTTAACTGCTGAACCGAACTAAGAACTCAATCTGGTGAAGTTTTGTCAGTAATTGATAATTTAGAACAGACGTCTAAGAAAAGACGCTGCGATGTTCCATAGGATGGACATCTTACTGCTTCATGATAATGCTGTTCGTGGACCAATGCTACTATGGTGACTCGAGAGAAACTCGCAGTGATAATCTGGGAAACTGTGTCACATCCACCGTATTACACAGACCTAACACCTCCCACCTATCACCTCTTTCTGTTCTTACAAATATTTTTACTCGGCCAAAAATTCAAAAACAAAAAGATATCAGAACAAGCTCGGGTTCAGTTTTTCACCATTAGAAATAAGGCACTTTTTTTTAAAAATGAGAAATACAACTTTCCATCAGATTAGCAAAAAGCGAAAAGTAATGCTATAATTATTAAAACACAAAATAAAGCTTATTCAAAACATGCAAAAATTTATTATTTTGTTTTATTGTGCGTGTGTACGCGTGCAGTCCCAAAATGATAACCAATAAAAAGTGATAATTATGAACCTATTGTTACAATATAGCATGTCAGTGGTCAGTAAAAATAGTCAGTACATTTCAGCCTAGTTGTACATCTCAAAAATTTTTTTTTAAAAAATCGCTAAATGTAAAAAAAAAATATGCCAATAGAAAAGGATAATATTTTTTAAAGTGACTACCGAAATTTATGTTGAAAAATATACCAAGGTCATCATCAAGGTCAGAAATCATCTCATTAGTAATATACACCATTTAACCAAATACCGATGCATACCGTGGAACGTTCAAATTCTTCAGGAAGGCAGATAGTTATTCTGCTTTTTCACCTTCTAGTGTAACGATGCATTTTATATGTTGGTGAAATCAGAATTTATTGGCACTTAACTTTGGTTTCTTACTATCACTAAAAAGTTAGTTGAAAGTTCCCCAAAAAGTAGAAGGACAACGAGCCTTATGGGTGTGAGTAAACTCCATCGCAGATATTTTGTAGCCTCAGCTTACACATGGTGTGTTCTTGAAAGCACCGACACACGCTGTTTTTATTGATTGCTCGGAGAGAGATATAATCAAAAATGTTTGTACCTCTATAATTTTCGTATACAACTACGCATTTGATATGATATATATCCAACCAGAAAAAGTGCAATTATATGTTTTTCAACAAAAGTTGTAGGCATTGTTGATATATAAGATTAAAGTACAGTAAAACACGTTTAATGCGAAAAACGCTTTAAGATGAAATAATGTATAATACGAAAAGGCTACAACGGTCTCTGACAAACTGCTGTGTATTTCCATGCATTTTTTTTTTTCTTTTAACACGAATAGATTCCTCCCTGATTGAAATGAAATCGTGAAACACAGAAAGCCACTGGTGACAGGTAAAATGTTTGAAGAGCTTCTGTGTTATTGAGTCATTGTATCATCATCGGAATAATTCGTTGCAACAGATATAGATACCGTGCGCACAGACCCAAATATATGGTAGGCAGACATATTGGAATTAGTTCAAAAACTCAAAAAAGTACCATTTATACAGATTCCTGCGAAAAAAATTAAATGAATAATGCAGCCTTGCGTTCCCACGTCATCTGAAATGAGGAACATCTTAGAAGATGCGCAGGTAATTGGGGACGCACATTCCAACGGCGGTGAATAAAAAAATGACGACATCGAACAAATTTGTTGACAGTGTATGCTAAAACGACAATACACAGAAAATTTCTGAATTATTTTCCCTAAAATATACTTTTTTTCCTTTTTTTTCCAAAACGCTTGAAAGTTTTGCATTAAATCTCATTGAATTCAGCGAATGCTTTGTTTAATTGATTTTTTATTAGATACATGTATATATATATATATATATAACATGCTTCCATATGTAAATAGAATATATTTAATAAAACCGTATTTGTTGAATGCAGGGTTTTTATTGTTATATTCCTTAACAATTAGTTATTTTACCACGAAAAAAAAAACATTTCAGTCCTCTTCAGTTTCGTATTAAAATGGTTTTCACTATATGTAAAGCTCACCGTTTCCTCTTAACTGTGGGGAGTGTCCCCTGCTAGAAAGAGGGTAAGTAACCCTACGTGAGGAGTGCCATATGAAAACAAAGGGATTTAAAAAAAATTACCGATTTACTGAAATAAAGCGAAACAAAACACATTAGTGAACCTTGAAATATAACACAATATTTATCATATAATACTTAAATTATTCAAAATATAAATAACTAAAAGCTAATAAAAGTAACATATGCAAATGTAATACTTATATACCATCGATAATTTGTAATGCTCTATGATTAAGTCTATATTGTAGCTATGTCAAAGTGCATTATAATTGAAAACAATGCATTACCATTTTATAGAGAGGGGGGTGATGAAAACTAAGATTGAAAATTGAGTCACCACAGTGAAAGTTTGAGAGAAGCACTGCGTTATGTACTTAGCTTTTATTACATCGCCTGTATCTCTAAATACTATAAAGATCCATTCTGGAAAATTAAAGAGAGACACCTACAAATTCAAGGCATACCAGTGTATATAATGTTACTTCAAGCCAACCTGTCTGCATAGTATCTATTACCTCCATCTGTAAATATATAGACCATATATATATTGCAAACCAAATTTTACCCATTCCATGTAATATCTAAGTAACATATTACTGCCCTCTGAAAATAATGCTCAACAATCCATGAGCAATGAGTTTCTCGAATGTTCTGACCATTTTTCTTTGCTGAAAAATTGTTACAGGAATTATTAACCCGCGGTCACTGCGCCTGTTTTTCTACCGTCGTCACTCGCGGTGTAGAGAACACCCTAAACTCTTAACATGTGTATTTAAATAAGAAAAATTTTAAAGTCTCAATTATATATATATTTATGAAGTATAAGATGTTTTTTGTATTATACAAACACAAAATTGTTAAATTTATTGCATCTCAAATGAGACTAGCATTAATTTAAACTAAACCTACAAAATTTCTTTTCATTTTGAAGCACAATACCTATATTTTTTTCATAAAACCGCAAGTAAAAAACGTATATACCAGTAATAAATATACTTTATAATTAATGATAAGGATAGTGTGCAGATAAATAATATTTTAATCATTTTCTCAAACATTCAGAGCACTGTATTCATATGTTTTAAGCACATATTTTCTTTACATTGAAGACAAAACAAATAATTTTACATCTTCTACCCGTCGACAAGCAGTGCAACACCCCTTTTTAGGGATTAATGCCCTTTTTAATATATTCTTGCTCAGTAAAGCTTCTTTGAGTGTTTTTACGGTTTGGAAATCCGATCTCATATTCCACTGTGGTTGCACAAGATCCATTCTAATCTCCCCAATAATATTGAATGTCTCATTTATTTTCAGGAAGAACTGAATGATAGACAAAGGAAGTATTAATTCCTGCAGTATTAAGTACATGATCCAAAATATTCGCAATTTCCAAAGGTCACATATTCGCGATACATAAAATATACCGCACATTCTTATCAGTGGCATCAACACTTCACCTGTATTATAAAAATTTATGATTTCAAGTTTCATCTCTCCAACTTTGTTTACGAAATCACGCAGTTATCGAATCCACTTAGCTCACTTCCTTTATCAATCTGCTGATACAGTATCTAATAGACGACAAAGTCGCTATTTCTCCCTTTCTATGGAGAGTTTTTGTCATAATTTCTAGAAATCGTTTTGAAATTTTTTTAAAAAATTGTATTTTACAAATATTTTATAGAATTATATTATTTTTATACTGCATTTATTGAAATTTTGTAAATAAAATATTCGTGCATTCCTAATATATTTTGAAAAAAAAACGTAAACGGAAAAGAGTAAAACGTACTTTTCCGTAGATGCTTCGAGTACGAAATATAACTCGAATCACTGCGTAGTGCTCCTCAACACCCCAAATAAATTTTTGAAGGGCTGCTACATTCCAATCGTCCTAGCGAGATTGATTACACAGTCTCAAGGTTCACGACCTAAAATGGGCAGCTACAGAAAAATCGTGGTTCTGCGCAATATTTTTAGAATTGCAGGAGGTTTTCTTGTTGCTGGGTGTACAGAACACCCCGCGCGAGTGATCGCGGGTTAACCACAAGCATACACTCCTTATGCCAATAATCCAAGAAAGAATGTCTGAAGTTTACATATTTCAACAGGGTGGTGCGCCTTATCACTACCACAACGACATTACATCTTACTTCAATGTTGAGAAAGCAATTTGTCGTGGAGGTGTTATTTATTGGCCATCCCAATCACCATTGGATTTCAGTGTATGGGATTGTCATGGGGTTTACGTGAATTTCTATTAATCCTCTTGGGAAATCTTTGGGGCCTGCAATTGAGTTATTTCACAACCATCCCTCTCATCAAGAAACCTTGATACGCAAATTAGCTAGTATATATATAGTGGAAGTGTAGTAATCGAAGGAGAATTTATTGATTTATTGAATATTAACGTCGCACTGTTCAGCTACATGAGGGCTTTTGGCGACGGACCACGTCATTTTGAACCATGGTCAAGTGACGTGCACGACACCTGAACTGGTACCCCCTCTCCTAACTACCACATACTTCACCACACCAATGGGAGGACGTTTCAGCGCTCGACAGATTTAACGTGTACATTGCCGGGACTACCGGCGGGTTTTAGTGGTACTAGTCTCGAACTCGTGACAAGGCAAGCCATGATCCGATACCTATACCACTCGGCTGCCGCGGCCACAACCGAAGGAGAAGGAAAAGGAGCTGAGTGGCTGAAAGCAGTGCTGTTACGGTAAGGATCAGAATTTAGATGCGTGGTTATAGGACGGGCTTTAGCTCTAAAGTAAATGAAGGAAGTTAGGATTCTTAAGATAACTGAGTAAAGTTAAGCTGATTCCGTGCCCTTATTCGCATAGGGTCTGAGCTATTGTTCTATCACTCTAAAGTTTCCCTTTACAGTTTGCTTGTCTTAGATTATTATATTTGGTAATAATAAATTGGATTTCTCATGGCTAGTTTGGGTCATCAATCCTTACCTTCTACAGATTTAGGTAGAGTAGATGTGAAGAGATGGCTTCCCCAGGGGGATTTTGTAAATTATAAGTATACACTCCGTCATTTCCTAATTCCATTCCTGAACACATTCTTCCTTCGTTTCAATTAATTTGCTCGGTGGACACAGGATAAAAAATCTGTGGCAAGAACCGATTTACCGATCAAACGTTTGTATAATAACGAAAGAAAGCCACATAACGGTAAACTTATATTACTTCTTCATTTTACAACTATATGTACTTTAATTTTTTTTTTCTGTAAACTTCATGTAATAATTTTTTTACGCATTTTTCTAATAGACACCCTGTATTTTAAATTTAATCTGTATCGCACAATTAATAATAATTTTTCATTGAGGGTTTCCGAAGGAGTAAGTTAAATGAAGGAGGGAAGCTAATGTTTAATTTTTCGATACACGAAATCCTAGACTCAGCTTCAATAATCGTGAAATAAATTGACTATTTGCATATCATTAAGGTTTCTTTCATGCTGAAAGCGCAAGGGATTCAACTACAAAGACAGTCCCATTCTTTCAAAGAAACCTTTATTACCCAAACTGTTCTATCCTGATCCTCTATAGATTACTCTTTCAAAGCAAGACTACGCATTAATTTTATTTCGCGATAGTATATTCGTTTTCTAAGTTAGCAAATATTTCGATCAATTACGCCTATGAAAATGTATTTTGCTTTGAATGAAAGAATGAGTGTACTGCGTATGGCAGTATTAACTTCATTAAGAAGTCAAGGAATATGTTGGCAATACCTTATATATATTGGCAGAAAGATTAATCTTTGAAGGACATCATTGAAACGCTTTGTATTTTGGTTTAAATTATTGAAAACTTTCCTATTCTATACATCTATTTATATATATTAGATAGATTAGATTGATAGAAAAAGAGAGCATACACTTGCTGAAATGTACTGAAATAGTCGAAGTTCACTATTATCACAAATGTTTGATATAGCTTTATATAGTTACGTTTCAAATATCTCATCTGTAAATCAGTTCTTGCCCCAAAGTTGTCGAGATGCTTCCTTCGATCAAATTAGTTGGCATAGATTCTTAATTTTAGTTTTGGAATGGACATATGAAATGACGGTGCACACTTGATTATATATAAAACAGTTTACACTGAAATCCAGTGATGAACTCCATGGCCCTCTAATTAACACTTCCACGTCAAATTCAAACTGGCTCCTCAACATTGAGGTCAAATAAAAAGTCGTTAGGGTAATAAGACATGCTATATCCTGTTGAAAAATGTAAACTTGTGGCATTTTTTCTTTGATGATTGGCATGAGGATTATATGTAGCATGTCTAGGTAAATAATTCATGTAACAATCTTTTTTGTGAAATAAAATGGACCTTGAAAATTTTAGGAACTGACTGTTCAAAACATCTGTACTTAGTGACTATTCCTTTCATGTTTTAGGGGGGCATGAGGATTTTCCGAACATCAAATGACACCTAACGCCCTCTATGAATAAACATGCCATAGATTCTTACCAGTCTGATTTTAAAGTTGTTAATTTGTTTAAATATTTAAAAGTTCTTAACTTACGAAATTGCCCAACTAATTTGTATACTTCCTATCTCTCTCTATATAATTTTGTTGTTATTTGTGTGTGTGTGTTTTTTGTTGTTTCTAATGCCACCTGCCTGACGTAGTCAGATCGAGGTCCACGAAATTAATCGTGGCAAGGGGCTAGAAGTAAGCCTGTCGCTGGGCTTGGGATTGAGCACAATACAGGTGACAATACGAATTAGCTCAGCAAAATTCCCGAAGGGACGATAGATGGTGACACCACCAATCTCCACATCCAAAATTTAGGCATGGAACTAAAGGGGAGGGAATATTCTCCATTCCTCTGCACTCGTGATTCAGCAAACAAGAATTTCAGACCCACTGATTTAACGAGCACGTACTCTGTATGTACTCGGAGGGTATTTGGTGGCATCGGGCATAGAACCCAGGCCTTCCGGTCTGGGGTCCGATGCTCTAACCACTAGGCTACCCACGGTTGTTATTTTTGTTGTTGTTGTTGTTGATAATTCCACCTGTCTGATATAAATTTTTAATGTACTCTATTTGAGAGATAAAATCTATTTGAATACTAAAGATTAAATTTTGGAAGCAATATAGAGATGGATGTTGCAGTGCTTGTGTGTTTTCTAAAAACATGTGTACCAGCAAGGAAATGTTTATTGACTTCACACTTTAAAGAAACACGGGGGCTATTGGCGATGAATGTCATAGTTTTGAACCAGGATCAAGTGACAGGGATGACCCTTAACTAGTAATCAGCTCTTCTGACTTCCACACTACACCAAAGGGCTTTAAACAAAGATAAATTTAATGTGCACCAGTCTCTCCACATCTCCATTCAGAAGCTGAAGCTGAAGCTCTGGAATTTTTGATATCAGAATTTCGACTTGTGACTAACTGGGATGTATGAAATCAGCATTTTTACGTATAAGTAGAATTTTGGAAAAAGTAAACTAACAAACAAGTAATATTAAAAAAAAGTCAATTCCTACTTCGAATGGATGAACAGAAAGTATTTTGTTAACGATTGAAAATTTGAACGATATATATTTATAAGTAAATATATAATTTGGGAGAGAGTGAACTAATAGTAGGAATTGAAAAAAAGAGCATGATTCGTCTGCATTGTTGTAAAAATGCACACCCGATTTGGCAAGTTTGGATGAAAAATCAAATTTTCGACACCAAATTTGTCTTTATTTTAACAGTTACATTGTTGCAACAATGGAGACGAATCTAAATTGGCGTTGAAAACCAGTAATTAATTAAATTTAATCTAATTAAAGAATTAATATTTGAAAAAACTGTATTAACATCAAGTGTCATCCACTACAAGTTTAAGAAAATGTATTAGAACTTGGCTTGATGAATAGAAAGTATTTTATTAACGATTGAAAATTTTAACAGGATAAATAAATATATATATATATATATATATATATATATATATATAGAGAGAGAGAGAGAGAGAGAAACAGTGAGCTAATAGTAGGGAATCCGAGATAGGATAGAAAGACATAAGAATGGCAAAATACAAAGTGCTAATAGAAGTCAAAAGTAACTCCAGTTAGGACTGACAGATTTTTTTTCTGAATTAAATTCCTTTATCAGAAAAAAAAATAAATTTATAAATCTTATTTTACAGAAATGGTTCAAATTAAAACATGCCACATATATACATTATTTTTATATTCATTACAAAAAAATTGAATAAATTGGTTGTAGATCGAATCTAAAAATTTATGGAACATGTTTTTTACTCGTAATGAAAATAGTCTTATACAAACATTCCCGAACTTCTTTTTAATGTCATTGAATTAGCCTGGTTTCGAAAATACTTTAATCTCGCAATGTAATGTACCTGCACATTTTATTATTCCTTAAAAATCTTATATATATATTTATGAATTTAAAGCAGTCAGCAGACCAAAAAAAGATTATTTTTAAGTAATATGTATTCGTAATAATTCATGCAACTCCTACAAAAAGAGAACAATTCATCAATCAAAAATTGTTTATACCCACAACTCTTAAAACTATTAATTGTATTTGAAATTTATGTTACAAACATCTGTACACTTTATTTATATATTTGCCAATACTTTAATACTAACACTCTCTCTATATTTACTTATTTATTTATCTCGGTGAAATTTTCGATCGTGAATAAAATACATTTTAAAGAGCGCAATTGAGCCAAAATTTTATATGCGTGAATATTTTGGATGACAATACAGTAATTTAATTATACTTAATAAAAAATAATTGACTAAAACTAAATATTAAAAGAATTACAAATACACCCACGTTGGCGTCATTTTTTGGCGACTTGTGTCAACACTTGGAAAACGTTTTTTCCTCACGTTTTAAAAGCATTCAGTTGAACTGAATTTTATAGACAATGATTGTTTTCGAGGACAATGCGATTCTTTAATGATAATTAATAAAAATTAATTACAACTTAATGTTGTGATTCTAACATATGTATTTACATATTTATATTAATTATAACTCATTAAAAAAAATGTAGAAAAAAATAAAATTTTTCTTTGTTGATATAAGTAGGGATTGACATTAAATTTTTTTTTTCTATCACTTGTTAGATACCAAAATTACAAATCTGGTAAATAATAATTATTATTTTTGTTCTATTCTACGAGAAAGACTGTAGAATGTGAATGTACTTATGTCTTTCACTGGCAACCTTTCAAAATGGAACACCGCACGAATCAGAGGAAGAAAGTTTTTATTTTATGTAAAACTCTTATGGATTCCCTTTCACCACCTCCTTCTTCGAGGCTATATTTGCATCTAAATAAATTAGCATAACGAGGACGGAACGGTGAGACATTTCCCCGGGGTGGAAAAAAAGGGAAAAAAAATCGAAATTCCTTTCGTATCAAAATCCGGACCATCAGAGATGTTTATGATTCCATGTTTTTCTTCTGTCAAGGTGATGGCAGTTTTCGAAAATGCGTTAAAATTCTCAAAAGTCGGAACAACTTTCCCTCTTAAATGTCATGAATAATTCAGAATTAATACCGATACAAAAATTCTCGCTCTATCGAAAGTAGTGCCTTCCCATATGAAATACACCTTGTCTTATTCAAGCAAAATGCGATGTTTCGCAAGAATTCTTGTGAGAATTCTGTGAGTCTCCTTTCAAACAGGAAATGATGTGACAAAAGTAGTGTTTTGTTTAAAAATCTTTTTAATCCTACGTGTGCGTGCGTGCGCGTATACGTGGGTGTTAAATTTTAATTCAATATTCTTAAAATTCTAAAAATTAACCTTGGAAATATTGATTTCGAGACACTGATTTGAATTATGTATTAGTATATATATATATATATATGTTGTGTTTGTGTATATATGCGTGTATATATATATAATTTAATTTCTGTTTTAATTTAAGGCTGCAAGTTTTATCCTGATTTTTTCATTTGAAAATTTTCTTAATATTCCTCTCTTTTGAGATACATTAATGTTCTACTTTTCATATTTTTTTGCTCTATTGTCAGGTTTATCATCCATGTGATTAGAAAGAGGCTTCGAAACTCTTTTTAACATGGCTCTATTTTTTTTTCTTTTTTTTCATTATGTCGAAAAATTTCTACGTACGTAAAGTGGCTCCATGAAATACTGCTTTAACCCTAAATCGCTGATTCAATTCAGCGACAGCCTTAGAAAACATAAAAAGGTCTCCAGTTTAGTCCGAAGAATCTTTTTGTATCTACATTTGTTGTGTCTCTTGATCTCCAATTTCTTTCCTCTTTGGCATTGTAGGTTTTAGATCTTTTTCATTTTTATTACATTATACACTATATATATATATATATATATATATATATAATTTCTTATATCTAAAACAAAAAATCTCCTTCTTACCATTTAATTTTAAGTTTTAGTTACATAGTCGAGCCTTAGATTAAGCACCTTTCTTATTTAAGAAAAAATGTATTCGAAACATTATACATTTAATCCCGGCTCATGATTTGTAAGGTCTTCGTGCCGCCTTTCTTTCAAATCGAATACATGAAATAAAAAGTGTTTTTTAGCAGTTCTAGTAATAAATATTTAGCTCAATTTGTAGCCGAACTAATTCCGGTTCCGGTCGTCATTACGAACAAAATAAAGGATTTTTCCGGATTCCTGTCTCAATCCGTTTCGATGCCCTGAAATAAACACTCGTTTCAAGGTCACCAGCTTCCGTCACCGATAGTGCAATTGGAAATAAATATAACTTTATATGCTTTTTAAATAGAAAGCTTACAATAAAGAATGATTACTCTATTTCCCACCTATTCAAAGTATGAACATTTGCCTTTTTATTATTTATAAAAACGAAAAATATGTTAAGGTTTGAATGAAAGTTAAATGAAATAAATTTGTAAAATAAGGAACTTTATCCGACTAATATAATCGTAATTAACGCAATGTATTCCACAGGTACAATATCTTGGTGTTAAGAGAAATTTCTATCTGAAACATTTTAAAAATACGGTCTTCCGCTGTGATACGCCGTTAGTTAGGTAATGTGTGAGTGATTTTACAAAAATAATAAGTCACATTTAACTTATTTTAAAAAGCAATAATCTCGTATGTAGTGAAAAAGATGCGAAGCATGTTGATGCAATCCCTAGAATTACCTTTTAACTTTGTCGTTTAATCCCTTTTCCCTTGACTAACTCTTTAATTAAAACTAATCCGACTCTCCTAACATTAATTATTTCGGCATACAATGAACTGGACCACATAAAAATCAAAGGTAAAAGATCATTGAAATGTCTTGAGTGCAGCAGCAAAGGAAGGCAATTTTTTTCCCCTTTTACTTCTTGTAACTACATGCACAAAGAATTAGGCAGTGCTGGTAGTGAAAAGATTTGGTAAAATGGAGGAAGAAAATACCTAAAATTAGATTACGCTTTGTAGACAAAAGGGAAAAAATAGAGATAGAGCCCAGGTAAACGGAAAATTTAGCGTGATAAATTATATTCTTTTTTAATTTCGAGACTTACAAACACTAATGAAGTTTAATAACACTAAATCAGTGATGAATTTCTTTTTCTTTTGCCACACAGAGGTAAGTCTAGTGATCTTTGACTTTTTTCCCCTTTTATAGGTGAAGTTTTCCGCTGAGAAAGTCATCTTTTTAACTAATTCCTTCGTAATTTGATGAATTAGTGTGAGTTTTTTATATGCATACAGCTTTAAATTAAACTTTGATGGTAACGTGTGTGATTTTTTGACCTCAGAAACGGCTGGCAAGTAGAGAGAGAGAAAAAATATGGCGAAATTAATCAAATTTAAATAACATCTTAATGATTACTTTAGATGGACAAAATAATTGCATTTTAGTGCAGTGTTTCTCAAACTGTCGGGGACGTGATAACTCTTCGAGGGGGACGCGAATATATTGAAAAGTCGAAAAACAAAAGACTATTCCAAAAAACATTAATTTACATAAGAAGTAAATAAAGAAAATACATTCTGACATAATAAAAATAAAACATACATTTACAGCGATATAATACACTTATAAATATATTTGTATATTGCACAATATATTTTATAATTAGTTTAACAATACTAAGTTAGGAACAAGTTTAATAACTATCGTGTCACCCTCATGTTAAGTATGTACAATTATATACAAATTAACACACTTATCTTGATAATATGTATGGCTTAAAATTAACTCTGAACTACCGATTAAAGTTACACGATTCACCCCCAATGCCACCGTTTTTCACGGAGACGCGAGTATGGGATGTATTGAGGTGAGGAGGAACAAGCAAATTCTCTGAAAATAATATATCGTACGCAAACACTGACACAATATCCTTTAACGTATCTCCAAAGCATAATTTCCATGGATGGCAGTGCACAGAAAAGATCTACTTTACGTTGGGAGCAATTAACACTTGGCTGAACGAGACCTTATATACGCCGGTAACACATAAGAGAAGCGGTCGCCAAAAGTGGTAGTCGACAAGAAAAATTCTGCTGATTCCCAAAAATATGGAGTATACTTATTTATCACGTTATGAGATCAAGATGTCCCTTTATCAAGATCTCAGTATATTGGCTTTCTATACAAAGTAAATACCCTTATCTTAGTGAACAGGCGATGAAATTTCTGATTCACCTCCTCCAAAACTTATTTTATGCGTGAAGAGATATTTTCATTTGCCACAGTCATCAAACATGGTACTGATCTCAGTTTGCAGCCAAAGACAATTATCCTTGCAGTAGCAACATTGATCCAAATATCGATAATCTTATTTCAAGTAAGCAGGAACATCCAACACACTAGAAATGTATAATGTTAAAAGCTTGATATACTTTAAACAATTTTTTAATTGTTTTGTTTTACAGTCTTTAAAAATTTTGTTATGGCCAATTAATACAGCTTTCATAATTCGGTTATAATTAATAATTCTTTTATTTTATTTACTATGTTCATTTTATGTGTTCTTGATCACATTATTTTTGATAAGTATGTTAAACACTTAAAAATCTTATTAGTAGTCCACGCGATTTAAATTATGAATTCACTGGTCCGTGAAGTCAAAATTTATGACTGGATGATTAAGAGGTTAAAATAGTATTGTATTTAGGTAAAAGTTTGAAGTATTTTTGAATTTGATGCATCGCTATTGTATTGAGAGAGAAATATTTAGGAAACTTTTGATGGAATATTATTAGGTTGCCAATATTGAGAGATTTTTGAGAATCGCTGTCTTTAGCGAACTCTTATGTTTCATTATTTTCCCTTAATTTGAAAAAAAAAAAAAAAGATAAGATAATGTTGCATACAAATCGCGTCTGAAATTAAGTACCGTTTTGGAAAAACTCGCACGAAAATTCCTTCTTGGCGGATACAGTCCGCGTGCTCGTCTCCGGTTACTCCACGAATTCACGCAATACATGCTCTTCAAGTTCCGGTGCCCTCGCCCTCCTGGTACGCCCTCTGTGTCGCACGTCCCACTGACAACAAACCGGTTTCCTCTTTGAGACGCTGATGAAAGCGTTAAAAAGTTTTGCCCAGCAAGCGTCTCGAAAGAAATCGTTGCCCTCGTACAATCGCCGGAACTCCAGGACATTCACATCCGCAACGCCCTAAACAATGATGTCAGCCATTTCTTGATTAGTCTAGCTGGTCATCCCTACAGCCATCAGTAAAAAACGAAAAATACATGAATGCACACAATCACAGCAATGGCAGCCTGACATCCTACACATGGTTAGCACCATCAGGGCCGGCTCTAGCAGTTTTGCTGCCCCTGAAAAAATGGAAAAATACCGCCCCTCTCTTCAATGCCACCCTCTTTATATATATATAGTATTTTAAGTCTTAAAAATTCGGTACCACCTGAAATTAAGGACATGTAATTACTTGTCTTTATTTAAAACGAGTGAAATGTGGTGGAAGGAATCGTCCAATTAAGCAGGCCAATCTCTTCGAAAAAAGAGCTCACTGAAGGTGGGGATTACAAACGTTTGTTTTGTAAATTGCGAAAATACACTAAAGACTAAAAATAAACATCTCCTTGTGGCTCTCTATCTTCAAAACCCTTTATTATCCTTGTCCCTTTGGATAGCTAATAAACGTGCGGTAAAAGGAATGTCCGTTGTCATCTCACCTTGGGATGAGGAGAATGTTACTAGTGAAAGCATGTGAACATATTAAATTTCCTGCTTTAACATATACCCAGTCTCGAACCATTCAGCATCAAATATTAAAAAAGGAAATTTGCCAAATGTAACGAGTAATGTAAATAAAAAATAAAAATAAGATACATTAAATGAAATATCAAATTGACACCCAATAATATTTCAGAAAATAAATAAAAAATTTAAAGCTACAAAACGCTATTCACTTTCTATCCAAAAATGCTGCCCCGGCAGTAGAGCCGCCCCTGGCACCACACAGTTAAATCTTTATGTACTACACTTTGTAAATGCAAATTGGGTGATTTGTATAATCGAGTATTTTATGTGGAGAAATTGCTCATATGTCTGTTATGAATAACTTTTAATTTAATTTTTTCATCGCTCGCTTATTTTACGTTTAGTGGGTAGTAGTAACTGCCCAGTCTACGACCGGAAACATCTGCAAGATCGTGAATAACTTAAATTGTGTCCAGGGAAGGAGAGCAATACGTAACTGAACGTAAAAGCACCAGTTACGTATTGCTGTTACCGGATTTGTGATCGTTGAATCGTATATTATACAGGGTGATCTAAAATCATGTGACAAATTTTGGGCAGTCATAGAGCTTATTGTACAACAATTTTAAAGAGAATATAGCTTAAGAGTCATATTACAAAACAGAAAAAATAACATATTAGAAGAAACAAAAGTAACCAACAGCAGCATAGATAACGGCTATGAAATTGTTAAAGTTTCCAAAAAACCGGTAACCTACCCAAACAATTCAACAGTAAAATTCCAAATGGTTTGCCGACTGACAAGTGGTTTGACGCGGATAAAACCATGCACTTGTACCACGTGTTTCCGTCTCCATGGTCCAAGATGACTTCTTCCAGGTGCTTGCCAGCAGTCCCCTGATCTACTCCACTTCTATCAATACTGGCAACAAAAGAGTTTTCACATTTTTCTGGATGGCCTACCGAATCTATTTTGGGGTCAAGGCCGTCTACTTGAAAGCATCTATGATTCAGTCGAAGGCTTATCTGTCGTTACCATTAGTAGCACTGTACATTAGACGCATGTTTGCCTTTTCGCTATTAGTAAAACCACACATGATGACCAAAATCTTAAGCATAAATGTTTAATTTGGTGGTGTAGCAGATAACACTGTCACAACAATTTGCTGCCTTCAACTATCGCAAATACAATCAGCCAATCACGCCATAAAGGTAGTAAAGCATCCATGACGATTGGTGGATAAATTCTAAACCTGTTTGAACAATTTTTCTGAGTAATCATTCATTAAGTATACGTAATGTATATTTTACGCTTCCAAGTTACTGTTTTTCTTTTCTTTCTGTTTGTACCTCAACACGGTGCATTTGAGCTATATATTCCGAATACAGTCAAGTTTCAGTGCTCGGGAAGTGAGTTCTTACCACCAAATTTGTTTCATTTATTTTAGAATGGACCCGGTACAGGTATATAAATTAGGGTGCACCTGAAAGCCTCGTCAGTTCTAGAGATTCTAGGCCGCAAACAAGTTTTTATGGTTCTGAATGATATACACACAGCCTCTACAAACTGTGGAAATACGAAACCCTTTTTGGAATCTCATTATAAATCAGAGGACAAAATGGGATCACGTGTATGGAAGACAGTCGTAAAGAAAAGAACATATTTGATCTTGAAAAACTACTCCCCACCAATTCAAACCGAAGTTAATCCTGATTAAGAAAAATGTTTATATGGTATCGATTGAGGGGTGAATATTAACGTCGCACTATTCAACTACTGAGGGGTTTAAAGTACGCACCCGGTAGTTTTGTTGGCCCGCGGATATAGACACACCTGAGCTTAAACCCCCAATTTCAACTCTACACCACACCAACGAGAGAACTTTAAGCTCACAGATTTAACATGTATTGCTCCCCTATACTTTTAGTCTCCAGCGGCAGTAGGGTCGAAGGAATTGGCGAAATGCCCCGACCAGGAGTCCGTTATCTTGACCACTAGGCTACCGTAACCACCATATGGTGGGACATTCGGGCACAAATACCTTTAACTGCTGAACCGAACTAAGAACTCAATCTGGTGAAGTTTTGTCAGTAATTGATAATTTAGAACAGACGTCTAAGAAAAGACGCTGGTGATGTTCCATAGGATGGACATCTTACTGCTTCATGATAATGCTGTTCGTGGACCAATGCTACTATGGTGACTCGAGAGAAACTCGCAGTGATAATCTGGGAAACTGTGTCACATCCACCGTATTACACAGACCTAACACCTCCCACCTATCACCTCTTTCTGTTCTTACAAATATTTTTACTCGGCCAAAAATTCAAAAACAAAAAGATATCAGAACAAGCTCGGGTTCAGTTTTTCACCATTAGAAATAAGGCACTTTTTTTTAAAAATGAGAAATACAACTTTCCATCAGATTAGCAAAAAGCGAAAAGTAATGCTATAATTATTAAAACACAAAATAAAGCTTATTCAAAACATGCAAAAATTTATTATTTTGTTTTATTGTGCGTGTGTACGCGTGCAGTCCCAAAATGATAACCAATAAAAAGTGATAATTATGAACCTATTGTTACAATATAGCATGTCAGTGGTCAGTAAAAATAGTCAGTACATTTCAGCCTAGTTGTACATCTCAAAAATTTTTTTTTAAAAAATCGCTAAATGTAAAAAAAAAATATGCCAATAGAAAAGGATAATATTTTTTAAAGTGACTACCGAAATTTATGTTGAAAAATATACCAAGGTCATCATCAAGGTCAGAAATCATCTCATTAGTAATATACACCATTTAACCAAATACCGATGCATACCGTGGAACGTTCAAATTCTTCAGGAAGGCAGATAGTTATTCTGCTTTTTCACCTTCTAGTGTAACGATGCATTTTATATGTTGGTGAAATCAGAATTTATTGGCACTTAACTTTGGTTTCTTACTATCACTAAAAAGTTAGTTGAAAGTTCCCCAAAAAGTAGAAGGACAACGAGCCTTATGGGTGTGAGTAAACTCCATCGCAGATATTTTGTAGCCTCAGCTTACACATGGTGTGTTCTTGAAAGCACCGACACACGCTGTTTTTATTGATTGCTCGGAGAGAGATATAATCAAAAATGTTTGTACCTCTATAATTTTCGTATACAACTACGCATTTGATATGATATATATCCAACCAGAAAAAGTGCAATTATATGTTTTTCAACAAAAGTTGTAGGCATTGTTGATATATAAGATTAAAGTACAGTAAAACACGTTTAATGCGAAAAACGCTTTAAGATGAAATAATGTATAATACGAAAAGGCTACAACGGTCTCTGACAAACTGCTGTGTATTTCCATGCATTTTTTTTTTTCTTTTAACACGAATAGATTCCTCCCTGATTGAAATGAAATCGTGAAACACAGAAAGCCACTGGTGACAGGTAAAATGTTTGAAGAGCTTCTGTGTTATTGAGTCATTGTATCATCATCGGAATAATTCGTTGCAACAGATATAGATACCGTGCGCACAGACCCAAATATATGGTAGGCAGACATATTGGAATTAGTTCAAAAACTCAAAAAAGTACCATTTATACAGATTCCTGCGAAAAAAATTAAATGAATAATGCAGCCTTGCGTTCCCACGTCATCTGAAATGAGGAACATCTTAGAAGATGCGCAGGTAATTGGGGACGCACATTCCAACGGCGGTGAATAAAAAAATGACGACATCGAACAAATTTGTTGACAGTGTATGCTAAAACGACAATACACAGAAAATTTCTGAATTATTTTCCCTAAAATATACTTTTTTTCCTTTTTTTTCCAAAACGCTTGAAAGTTTTGCATTAAATCTCATTGAATTCAGCGAATGCTTTGTTTAATTGATTTTTTATTAGATACATGTATATATATATATATATATAACATGCTTCCATATGTAAATAGAATATATTTAATAAAACCGTATTTGTTGAATGCAGGGTTTTTATTGTTATATTCCTTAACAATTAGTTATTTTACCACGAAAAAAAAAACATTTCAGTCCTCTTCAGTTTCGTATTAAAATGGTTTTCACTATATGTAAAGCTCACCGTTTCCTCTTAACTGTGGGGAGTGTCCCCTGCTAGAAAGAGGGTAAGTAACCCTACGTGAGGAGTGCCATATGAAAACAAAGGGATTTAAAAAAAATTACCGATTTACTGAAATAAAGCGAAACAAAACACATTAGTGAACCTTGAAATATAACACAATATTTATCATATAATACTTAAATTATTCAAAATATAAATAACTAAAAGCTAATAAAAGTAACATATGCAAATGTAATACTTATATACCATCGATAATTTGTAATGCTCTATGATTAAGTCTATATTGTAGCTATGTCAAAGTGCATTATAATTGAAAACAATGCATTACCATTTTATAGAGAGGGGGGTGATGAAAACTAAGATTGAAAATTGAGTCACCACAGTGAAAGTTTGAGAGAAGCACTGCGTTATGTACTTAGCTTTTATTACATCGCCTGTATCTCTAAATACTATAAAGATCCATTCTGGAAAATTAAAGAGAGACACCTACAAATTCAAGGCATACCAGTGTATATAATGTTACTTCAAGCCAACCTGTCTGCATAGTATCTATTACCTCCATCTGTAAATATATAGACCATATATATATTGCAAACCAAATTTTACCCATTCCATGTAATATCTAAGTAACATATTACTGCCCTCTGAAAATAATGCTCAACAATCCATGAGCAATGAGTTTCTCGAATGTTCTGACCATTTTTCTTTGCTGAAAAATTGTTACAGGAATTATTAACCCGCGGTCACTGCGCCTGTTTTTCTACCGTCGTCACTCGCGGTGTAGAGAACACCCTAAACTCTTAACATGTGTATTTAAATAAGAAAAATTTTAAAGTCTCAATTATATATATATTTATGAAGTATAAGATGTTTTTTGTATTATACAAACACAAAATTGTTAAATTTATTGCATCTCAAATGAGACTAGCATTAATTTAAACTAAACCTACAAAATTTCTTTTCATTTTGAAGCACAATACCTATATTTTTTTCATAAAACCGCAAGTAAAAAACGTATATACCAGTAATAAATATACTTTATAATTAATGATAAGGATAGTGTGCAGATAAATAATATTTTAATCATTTTCTCAAACATTCAGAGCACTGTATTCATATGTTTTAAGCACATATTTTCTTTACATTGAAGACAAAACAAATAATTTTACATCTTCTACCCGTCGACAAGCAGTGCAACACCCCTTTTTAGGGATTAATGCCCTTTTTAATATATTCTTGCTCAGTAAAGCTTCTTTGAGTGTTTTTACGGTTTGGAAATCCGATCTCATATTCCACTGTGGTTGCACAAGATCCATTCTAATCTCCCCAATAATATTGAATGTCTCATTTATTTTCAGGAAGAACTGAATGATAGACAAAGGAAGTATTAATTCCTGCAGTATTAAGTACATGATCCAAAATATTCGCAATTTCCAAAGGTCACATATTCGCGATACATAAAATATACCGCACATTCTTATCAGTGGCATCAACACTTCACCTGTATTATAAAAATTTATGATTTCAAGTTTCATCTCTCCAACTTTGTTTACGAAATCACGCAGTTATCGAATCCACTTAGCTCACTTCCTTTATCAATCTGCTGATACAGTATCTAATAGACGACAAAGTCGCTATTTCTCCCTTTCTATGGAGAGTTTTTGTCATAATTTCTAGAAATCGTTTTGAAATTTTTTTAAAAAATTGTATTTTACAAATATTTTATAGAATTATATTATTTTTATACTGCATTTATTGAAATTTTGTAAATAAAATATTCGTGCATTCCTAATATATTTTGAAAAAAAAACGTAAACGGAAAAGAGTAAAACGTACTTTTCCGTAGATGCTTCGAGTACGAAATATAACTCGAATCACTGCGTAGTGCTCCTCAACACCCCAAATAAATTTTTGAAGGGCTGCTACATTCCAATCGTCCTAGCGAGATTGATTACACAGTCTCAAGGTTCACGACCTAAAATGGGCAGCTACAGAAAAATCGTGGTTCTGCGCAATATTTTTAGAATTGCAGGAGGTTTTCTTGTTGCTGGGTGTACAGAACACCCCGCGCGAGTGATCGCGGGTTAACCAAAAGCATACACTCTTTATGCCAATAATCAAAGAAAGAATGTCTGAAGTTTGCATATTTCAACAGGGTGGCGCACCTTATCACTACCACAACGACATTACATCTTACTTCAATGTTGAGAAAGCAATTTGGATTGGTCGTGGAAGTGTTATTTATTGGCCATCCCGATCACCATTGGATTTCAGTGTATGGGATTGTCATGGGGTCTACGTGAATTTCTATTAATCCTCTTGGGAAATCTTTGGGGCCTGCAATTGAGTTATTTCACAGCCATCCCTCTCAAGAAGAAACCTTGATACGCAAATTAGCTAGTATATATATATATATATAGTAAAAGTGTAGTAATCGAAGGAGAATTGATTGATTTATTGAATATTAACGTCGCACTGTTCAGCTACATGAGGGCTTTTGGCGACGGACCACGTCATTTTGAACCATGGTCAAGCGACGTGCACGACACCTGAACTGGTACCCCTCTCCCAACTACCACATACTTCACCACACCAACAATGGGAGTACGTTTCAGGCTCGACAGATTTAACGTGTACATTGCCGGGACTACCGGCGGGTTTTAGTGGTACTCAGTCTCGAACTCTGTGACAGCAGCAAGCCATGATCCGATACCTATACCACTCATTGCCGCGGCCACAACCGGAAGGAGAAGGAAAAGGAGCTGAGTGGCTGAAAGCAGTGCTGTTACGGTAAGGATCAGAATTTAGATGCGTGGTTATAGGACGGGCTTTAGCTCTAAAGTAAATGAAGGAAGTTAGGATTCTTAAGATAACTGAGTAAAGTTAAGCTTTTAGGATTCCGTGCCCTTATTCGCATAGGGTTTTGAGCTATTGTTCTATCACTCTAAAGTTTCCCTTTACAGTTTGCTTGTCTTAGATTATTATATTTGGTAATAATAAATTGGATTTCTCATGGCTAGTTTGGGTCATCAATCCTTACCTTCTACAGATTTAGGTAGAGTAGATGTGAAGAGATGGCTTCCCAGGGGATTTTAAAATTGGCAAGTATACACTCCGTCATTTCCTAATTCCATTCCTGAACACATTCTTCCTTCGTTTCAATTAATTTGCTCGGTGGACACAGGATAAAAAATCTGTGGCAAGAACCGATTTACCGATCAAACGTTTGTATAATAACGAAAGAAAGCCACATAACGGTAAACTTATATTACTTCTTCATTTTACAACTATATGTACTTTTAATTTTTCTGTAAACTTCATGTAATAATTTTTACGCATTTTTCTAATAGACACCCTGTATTTTAAATTTAATCTGTATCGCACAATTAATAATAATTTTTCATTGAGGGTTTCCGAAGGAGTAAGTTAAATGAAGGAGGGAAGCTAATGTTTAATTTTTCGATACACGAAATCCTAGACTCAGCTTCAATAATCGTAAAATAAATTGACTCTTTGCATATCATTAAGGTTTCTTTCATGCTGAAAGCGCAAGGGATTCAACTACAAAGACAGTCCCAATTCTTTCAAAGAAACCTTTATTACCCAAACTGTTCTATCCTGATCCTCTATAGATTACTCTTTCAAAGCAAGACTACGCATTAATTTTATTTCGCGATAGTATATTCGTTTTCTAAGTTAGCAAATATTTCGATCAATTACGCCTATGAAAATGTATTTTGCTTTGAATGAAAGAATGAGTATACTAAGGCTGCGTATGGCAGTATTAACTTCATTAAGAAGTCAAGGAATATGTTGGCAATACCTTATATATATTGGCAGAAAGATTAATCTTGAAGGACATCATTGAAACGCTTTGTATTTTGGTTTAAATTATTGAAAACTTTCCTATTCTATACATCTATTTATATATATTAGATAGATTAGATTGATAGAAAAAG
The DNA here is from genome assembly GCA_019973955.1 of Trichonephila inaurata madagascariensis. Lineage (NCBI taxonomy): Eukaryota > Metazoa > Arthropoda > Arachnida > Araneae > Nephilidae > Trichonephila > Trichonephila inaurata. Next base: position 46,641 of record BMAV01005925.1, read on the forward strand.
AGAGCATACACTTGCTGAAATGTACTGAAATAGTCGAAGTTCACTATTATCACAAATGTTTGATATGAGCTTTATATAGTTACGTTTCAAATATCTCATCTGTAAATCAGTTCTTGCCCCAAAGTTGTCGAGATGCTTCCTTCGATCAAATTAGTTGCAGCATAGATTCTTAATTTTAGTTTTGGAATGGACATATGAAATGACGGTGCACACTTGATTATATATAAAACAGTTTACACTGAAATCCAGTGATGAACTCCATGGCCCTCTAATTAACACTTCCACGTCAAATTCAAACTGGCTCCTCAACATTGAGGTCAAATAAAAAGTCGTTAGGGTAATAAGACATGCTATATCCTGTTGAAAAATGTAAACTTGTGGCATTTTTTCTTTGATGATTGGCATGAGGATTATATGTAGCATGTCTAGGTAAATAATTCATGTAACAATCTTTTTTGTGAAATAAAATGGACCTTGAAAATTTTAGGAACTGACTGTTCAAAACATCTTTACTTAGTGACTATTCCTTTCATGTTTTAGGGTGGCATGAGGAATTTTCGACCATCAAATGACACCTAACGCCCTCTATGAATAAACATGCCATAGATTCTTACCAGTCTGATTTTAAAGTTGTTAATTTGTTTAAATATTTAAAAGTTCTTAACTTACGAAATTGCCCAACTAATTTGTATACTTCCTATCTCTCTCTATGTATAATTTTGTTGTTATTTTTGTGTTGTTGTTTCTAATGCACCTGTCTGACGTAGTCAGATCGAGGTCCACGAAATTAATCGTGGCAAGGGGCTAGAAGTAAGCCTGTCGCTGGGCTTGGGATTGAGCACAATACAGGTGACAATACGAATTAGCTCAGCAAAATTCCCGAAGGGACGATAGATGGTGACACCACCAATCTCCACATCCAAAATTTAGGCATGGAACTAAAGGGGAGGGAATATTCTCCATTCCTCTGCACTCGTGATTCAGCAAACAAGAATTTCAGACCCACTGATTTAACGAGCACGTACTCTGTATGTACTCGGAGGGTATTTGGTGGCATCGGGCATCAAACCCAGGTCTTCCGATCTGGAGTTCGATGTTCTAACCACTAGGCTATCCACGATTGTTATTTTTGTTGTTGTTGATAACTCCAACTGTCTGATATAACTTTTAATGTACTCTATTTGAGGGGTAAAAACTATTTGAATACTAAAGATCAAATTTTGGAAGCAATATAGAGATGGTTGTTGCAGTGCGTGTGTATTTTCTAAAACCATGTGTACCATAAACACGACAAATTATTCCGTTAGAGCAATGAAATGTTTGTTAACTTCACGCTTTACAGAAACACGAGGGCTATCGGCGATGAATGTCACAATTTTGAACCAGGATCAAGTGACAAGGATGACCCTTAAATAGTAATCCGCTCTTCTGTCTTCCACACTACACCAAAGGGCTTTAAACAAAGATAAATTTAATGTGCACCAGTCTCTCCACATCTCCATTCAGCAGCTGAAGCTGAAGTTCTAGAATTTTTGATATCAGAATTTCGACTTGTGACTAACTGCGATGTATGCAATTAGCACTTCTACGTATAAGTAGAATTTTGGAAAAAGTAAACCAACAAACAAGTGATATATAAAAAAAATTAATTCCTACTTTAAATGGATGAACAGAAAGGGTTTTGTTAACGATTGAAAATTTGAACGATATATATTTATAAGTAAATATATAATTAGGGAGAGAGTGAACTAATAGTAGGAATTGAAAAGAGCATGATTCGTCTGCATTGTTGTAAAAATGTACACCTCGGTTTGGCTAGTTTGGCTGATAAATCAAAATTTCGACTCCAACATTTGTCATTATTTTAACAGTTACATTGTTTTAACGATGGAGACGAATCTAAGTTGGCGTTGAAAACCAGTAATTAATTAAATTTAATCTAATTAAAGAATTAATATTTGAAAAAACTGTATTAACATCAAGTGTCATCCACTACAAGTTTAAGAAAATGTATTAGAACTTGGCTTGATGAATAGAAAGTATTTTATTAACGATTGAAAATTTTAACAGGATAAATAAATATATATATATATATATATATATATATATATATGGTAGAGAGAGAGAGAGAGAGAGAGAAACAAAGAGCTGGAATAATAGTAGGGAATCCGAGATAGGATAGAAAAGACATAAGAATGGCAAAATACAAAGTGCTAATAGAAGTCAAAAGTAACTCCAGTTAGGACTGACAGATTTTTCTGAATTAAATCTTTATCAGAAAAAAAAATAAATTTATAAATCTTATTTTACAGAAATGGTTCAAATTAAAACATGCCACATATATACATTATTTTTATATTCATTACAAAAAAATTGAATAAATTGGTTGTAGATCGAATCTAAAAATTTATGGAACATGTTTTTTACTCGTAATGAAAATAGTCTTATACAAACATTCCCGAACTTCTTTTTAATGTCATTGAATTAGCCTGGTTTCGAAAATACTTTAATCTCGCAATGTAATGTACCTGCACATTTTATTATTCCTTAAAAATCTTATATATATATTTATGAATTTAAAGCAGTCAGCAGACCAAAAAAAAGATTATTTTTAAGTAATATGTATTCGTAATAATTCATGCAATCCTACAAAAAGAGAACAATTCATCAATCAAAAATTGTTTATACCCACAACTCTTAAAACTATTAATTGTATTTGAAATTTATGTTACAAACATCTGTACACTTTATTTATATATTTGCCAATACTTTAATACTAACACTCTCTCTATATTTACTTATTTATTTATCTCGGTGAAATTTTCGATCGTGAATAAAATACATTTTAAAGAGCGCGCAATTGAGCCAAAATTTTATATGCGTGAATATTTTGGATGACAATACAGTAATTTAATTATACTTAATAAAAAATAATTGACTAAAACTAAATATTAAAAGAATTACAAATACACCCACGTTGGCGTCATTTTTGGCGACTTGTGTCAACACTTGGAAAACGTTTTTTTCTCACGTTTTAAAGCATTCAGTTGAACTGAATTTTATAGACACGATTGTTTTCGAGGACAATGCGATTCTTTAATGATAATTAATAAAAATTAATTACAACTTAATGTTGTGATTCTAACATATGTATTTACATATTTATATTAATTATAACTCATTAAAAAAAATGTAGAAAAAAATAAAATTTTTTAAAAAATGAAACCTGCGTGTTGGGAAATATCCAATCAGAGACTCTGCATTGAAGACAGTAGCGAGTCCTTCACCAGAATTTGCAGGTGATTCAGTTCACTATTTAAAAGACGCACGCCAATTTCGACAGATTTCTTTCTTCCTAAACTATTCAGATTTTACAATGTAGAAGTGCGAAAGCACCGACCCCTTAGACACCAGTTAACCATGAGTTTTTCTCCAGCTCTCCTCCTTTCCTAAAGCTAAGTTTTTATTGTTTTCCTTTATTGTAAATGTAAATTTTAACTGGTGCAATAATAAATTTAATTATAACGTATACTAATGATCATCTAATCTTTGTGTAGTTAATAATCTAGTTGATTTAACATTGGCCATAATGCGAATGAAGTAAAATGGAACTTGGGTTTATTTAGGTTGAGAATTTAATATAATGGGCTTGCATCAATTGTAAGAGATAGCAAACTGCAGCCGTTCTGTCAGCTAAAATTTAAATCGGAGATCAAAATACACAGTCCAGTCAAAACTAGCTACCTGATTTGTTTTCCGCCCCGTGTCGTTTCAGGAAATACAAAACGTATGGACATCTTTAGATTTTCCAGGAACCCGGGTTCCCGGGAAAGAAAATCCCTAATTGGAGTGCCTATCGGCAAGAGCATAAACCTTTATAAAGACAACATAGAAGATCTGACAAAAGTTTTCATCCGGATCTATGACACAATGTAATTCATAATGGACACGGAATCATCAAATACATGAAACATATCCTAAAAAATCATATAAAAACATATCCATCGCAGAAAATAAAACAAATCATTTTGTATTAAATTTTATGAGCAATACGTAATGAAATCCATAAATCTCGTATCCTTCGTTGTAAGAAAGCAAACAAACCTAATATATATGTTTGCCATAAACCTCCCAACAATAAACAAATGTTCTATCCGAATAGCTTCAAACAAAAACAAAAATATATGATATACAAAGCTCTTTAGAAATTGAGCCCGAACGGTAAAAGTCAATAAAGCACGAACTCATTATGGTGGTAAAATCTATAACGAAAATAAAATCAAGAACAAAACTAAAAGTATACAAAACCATTCAACATTCTAGGAGTAAACATACAAGAAAAAATTTAACTACGCAATTCTGAAAATCAAACAATTTTCGCTAACAGCAAAAAGGGTAGACACCCTGATGGCTGTATCGTTAAATGGGTTAGTCTGGAGTGCAAAGGGTATAGCCAACTAATCAAGTGAGAAAGCGGCTTTCCGGAAATGAAGCCGGAATGTGCGATTCTAAAATAAAAAGGGTATAGCCTTATCGAGTTTCCCATCTCTTGTAGTGATTCTTTAAAATCCTGCGTAATATATATGTATATATAAAATAAAAGAATGCACTAATTTTATAACATCAATTTTTTGAGCACATTCTTTTTACAGTCCGTGTAGGATCATTCACATTATCTTACGATTTGGATTATTTATTTTTAATAAAGAGTGAGAGAGAAAATGTTTTTAATATTCTAAAATATGCTCAAATATTTGGATTTGGTGTTATATTTACAGATTTTCATCGGTATTTTATTTATTCAATTATGTAAAGAAAATTAAAAAAAATAAAAAATGTATGAAGTACTTTTTTTTTAAAGCTTGCCCTTAGAGCAGCGTTTCTCAAATTGTGGGGTCGCCTCCGTAGATAAATCTACGAGGAGGTGCGAGAATGCTGAAATGCCCAAAACAAAATATAATTTAAAAGAACTTTTAATTTACTGAACGTATTCAAGAAAAATACATACTGTATAATAAAAAGAAATTTAAATTTACCCTGACACTCTTATAAATGTTTCAGTACTTTTCATGGTGCATTTTATAGTTAATTTGACTATACTAGGTTAAGAAGAAGTTAATAATTACCTATGACCTCATGGGCTTGTCATATATATATAAAAAATATACGCAAATTAACACTTATCTCGATAATTTGTACAAATTATAAATAATCTCTTAACTGTTGATTCAAAAGTTATGCAACTCGCTCCCCAATGTCTCCGTTTTACATGCAGAAGAGCGTATGATATGAATTGTGAGGGGGAAGGAATAAATAAGCAAATCCTATGAAATCAATATATTGTTCGCAAACACTGTCAAGGTCCTTTTAACGCATTCCAAGGCCTTTGGAATAATTTTGTAGGTGGTAGTGCACAGAAAAAATCTACTTTAGAAAGGAGTACACATACGTTGGGGCAGTGTCGCACACAGTGGCCTGGGAGTCCAGACCCTCCCAAAGCCCTTGATTTTTTTACGATTGATTATAATGCTAAGTATATAGTACGTAAAATTTAATTAGTATTTGTTATTAATGATTAATTTTATTAATTAATGCTAATTATTTGTTCAATAATTAGGTTTTTACTGTGTTTTGTTCCTGGAAATCGACAAAATTAAAAGGAGCATGATACAAGAATGGTGAACTTTCTACCCCGACCCCCTGAAAAATTCCTGTGTGCGCTACTGGTTGGGAGCAATTTACACACTTTGGTTGAGCGAGACCTTTATATACACCGGTAACACTTAAGATGTTAAAATCGTATTGTACCTTTAGGGTAAAAATGAAGTATTATTGTAGGGAGAGGGGAACAATGAAACTTTTTTGACTGAATATTGTGTTGCCAATACTGAGATTTTGAGAAGTACTGGCTTAGGGAGCTTTATGTTTCATGTTTTCTTTAATTTAAAAAAATATTACAAGGTATGTTACATACAAAGCGTGCCCCGAAACTAAATAGCGTTTTGGAAAAACTGGCATGAAAAAAAAAAAATCATTCTTCAAAACAAAATTTATTTTTATATAAAAGGAAATCTCAGAAATTATATTTCTACATAGTTACTACAATTGTTCCGGCATTTTTCATATCGAGAAACCGACTTGTCAGTACTAATCTTTAAAAAAAGATGCCGCCTCTGAACAGTTTTTGCAGCTCGTGGAAACTTATTACAAAGCAATCTCATAACTGCCGGTTAAATGTTATGAGATTCACTTCCCAATACATCCGTTCTCCACGTAGGCTCGCGTATATGAGTATTTGAGGGGGAAGGAAAGGAATAAATAAGGAAATCCTCTGATATGAGTACATCCTTAGCAAACACTGCTAAGCTCCTTTTATCGCATGCCAAATAGCTCGAATAATTTTATGGATAGTAGAGCACAGAAAAGATCGATCATACTTTGGGAAAATATATATATAATACGTCCGGGACAATTAACGCACCTGTTGAGCGAGACGTATATATACACCAGTGGCACTTAAAACTGTTATTCTAGCATTAGTTTTAGTATTATTGAGTCCCATGCATTGTGTTATTTGTATGTCGGTGGGGCTCGATTAAAACTATGTTTGAATATTGGATCGCAAATATTGAAAGTTTGAGAAACACTGCCTTAGAGTATTTAATTGTGGTTTTCTTTACATATCTTTAAAACAAATTCTTAAAGAAATAACAGAGTGGAAAAAGGGGAAAGATATGTTTTCTCAAAATTTACAAAACGAATAACTAATACCAGTGTTAGAATCTTGGAAAATGAAAAAATAAGAATGGAATGGGATTTTTTCGACTATCGTACATAGTTAAAATTATTTTCTTCATCCCTAATACAGTTTTAGTGCAACTTATTAAAGTTCCTTCACTATACGTTTTACATTGCTGCTTACGAATTTCACAAGAAAGTTGTTAGTTTTGGAGAAACTATAGATGAAATGGGGAAAAAACAGCTTTTTAAAAATTCTCATAAAGGATAATTTTTATTTTATGAAATTCTAGTTAAAAAAAAAAGATGGGATTCAATATTTAGACAATTCTATAACCTAATATCAATTAAATGTTAGTTGATTAAGACTACTTGAGATTGTAAAAGGTTTATTAAGCCATACAAAGTTAATTTCAACTTAAAATATGTAATCAGATTAAGAATAAATATGGAATATTATGGTTATTTGAAAAGATTAATACTGGTATCTTTATTTTGAAGAATTTTGTACTGAGCTTCCTTTACTAGTGTTTTAAATGACATTTTTTGTTACATTACTTCTTCTCATAGAAATGTGGACAGTTAATATCTGATAAATAAAAAAAAAAATACACCTATAAAATGTTACATGAAGTAAAAGCAAAAGATGCATCGAGTTTATTAAAGACATGGCTGAAATTTTCAGTAACTGTTTCAGACTTTACCTTCCATAAATAGTCAATTTGCGAATAAATGTGCAATATAGTAAAAAAAAAATTAAAATTGAGAATCTTAAACATAAGTATTCTTAAAACTTCCTAAAGAGTTTAAAAACAAACTGAACGTTATATATCCACCTAAAATAAATTCGAAAAAAATCTAGCGCAATTTTTTTCCTGAAAAATTAAACCCATTTAATTAAGGGAAATTCTTCCATTTGCTTTTTTTTTCATACATATATGATTCAAACTTTAAAGATTTATTTTCGAGAAGTTTAATGTTTTTCTAACTTCTTAGTGTACATGCCTCTTTAGTAGAATTAATGTACAATTTCCTGGATGGAAATTTTGCGCTAAGTTTTAAAAAAAGCAAATAAAATAGCTTTTTCAATGCACTTTTTCCATTAGTTCAAGAAGCTTTAAAGTGATTTAAAATACAGAGGAAATGAAAAAGATATTTATTTGTTTATTTCAATGAAAAAGAATAAACTTCTTTCCCGGTATATACTCGCAAACAGTTCCGTTTGAGTTAGTAGATTTAGATTTCTTTCGGTTTAATTTTCTATATAAAAGATCAATGAACTGAAAAAGAAAGAAATGCATTTGAAATTTATTTGCTTGTTATTCTGCAAAAGTAATAACACGGGTTTTCTTCCATTTTTAGTTTTATTTAAAGCGATAAAATGTACAAAGAGATTTAGAATATTTTAAAAGTAATAAGCAGTTTAACTTGTTTAAATCAAGAGTAAGAATTTTAATTTTTTTCAAATTGTTTTTTTAAATATTTTTTCATATTAGGTATTTTAATGATATGTAATCAATACTAAATTTTACTCCTATGTGTATTTTTGTATCTTTTAATAGTTTGATTCTTTGCAGATATCTACACCGAACAGTATTTGGACATTTATTTTAACTCTTAAATTGAATGATTCCTATATATTTCCTTTTCAACAAATTAACAAAGCTTTGAAAATTTAAAAAAATATCAAAATCAATAGCTATATTGAAAACTAGCTTTAGCAAAAATTAGTATGTTTTTTTTTTTTTTTTTTTTACCTGATTTTATTTAATTGGAATATATTTTAATGTGAAACAAAAATAATTTTAATATAAGAGTAGCAACAAAATATTTCTCAGAGTTATTCATTAAAAGCTTTAGCTGTCTTAGAATCCTTATTTGTAAAATACTTCGGGTTCATAACTTAGGCATATATTTATATCATAAATATCTCAATTTAATCATTGTTCAAATAAAAAATTGAAAAAAATAACGTTAATTGAATTTCTTAATTTCTAAAACGATTTTTAGTAATCTATTATCAATTGCTAAAATATAAAATGGAAAGCATATTGGAGCCCTCGATGTATGTCCTTTTTCCTGAAACAATACTCTCCTTGAGGGAAAATTGAGTTTTGCAGGCAAAGTTCGCTTCTCAGTTTGAAATTGAATACGATTATGGCTACTCTAGAAGATAAGTTAAGGGTTACCACAGAATTGTGACTTTCTCACCCTTGTGATAAATCTGGCGTCAAATACGGTTACACCAAGGAATCATTAAGAAGGCTGTAGGATTAATCCTTGTAGAAATTACCATGATACTATATAAAGCAACTTTGAAACTTAGGATGGTGGATTTCAGAATAGAGTTCAGTCGTGTGCGAAGACTGCGATAAGGGCGAGAGACTATCTGTATAAGTTTCTGCTAGTGAAACTGTTTACAGAGCTTTTTCTGAATTTGTGTTTATAATACGTGCATTTTGCACTATTGTAAAACATTTGTTATAATATTCTTTTTTCGCATACGCTTTCATTAAGGTATCCAACTAGATTGAAGAGGTATTTTTTAGTTGTAAGGCCTTAGGACCATTAGAAGAAAAAAAAAAAGAAATATCAGTATTGAGAGAAAAGAACGAGTTACTTATAAAAATAGATGATCTTCAGTTGCTCTTCTACTGTTTGACTATTACGAAGAAGCAGTTACGTTTTTCGGAATAAATAAGAAAACAATTATTGAAGAAAAGCAACTAAAAGCATATTTAGTAGGCACAATATGCAACTATTATAGTGCAAACTTGTAAAGATATCACCTCATCGAAGAATTAAAAACTTGAAAATAAAACAAGATTGTACTTGGATGATTTCCTAGCAACCACAAAAGAAACCGATATTCAGGTCAAAATGATGCAGACATGGGCACCTTAGTAAGATGCGTGTTGACCACGGACACTAATACACATTTTGCATTTGTTCTTCTTGCTCTTCTCTGAACTCTAGACAAGTCCTAGAGGGATATAGTCCCATCCTTTCTCAAGGCGATTTCGATTTCTTGCTCTGTACGGGGAGAGATGGTTTTTTGTGCAACACGTCTGCCTAGAGCATCCAAGGCATATTCAATTGGATTTAGGCCAGAAGAGTATGCAGGACAATTGCATACAGAGAATATTTTCACTTTGTAGTTGATCCTATACCTCAACGCTTCTGTGTGGCAGCGCATTATCGTCTATAAACATAAAGTTTGTACCTACAATATATCTCACAAATACGCGAACACACACACACATAAAACCAAATTAATTTCTGCAATACCGTTACGATGTAACGCTTCCTCGCTCAAAGATGTGGAGCGGTGCTCTGCCGTTATACGTGATGCCTGCCCACACCAACCAACCTTGGCCTTAACGATCACATTCGCAAGCAAACTTTTGTGCATAACGTGTTCCACGCTCACTCTTTAGTAATTTGTGGCAAGAATCACTGGTCACACTGAAATGAGATTCATCGGAGAACATCACTTTCTCTAGACCAATTTTGGTGATCCCAACCAACTTGTTACTTAAACCAGCGTAATCTCTCCCGACGATGACATGGTTGAAGTGGGATGCAACTAACAGGCTTCCATGCATGCAAACCAACTTGATTTAATTCCCATGGGATGGTTCTTTCTGAAACATGCGTACCTGTAGAAGTTGCAAGGTTTGAAGCTATCTGACCAGGAGTGAAATTTTTGTTCCTTTTTGCCACGAGGGCTACATGGCAATCCTGTAAAAGTAGGGTGTTCCTACTACGCCCCCGACATTCTTTCGCAAAGCATTTTCACCTTCAAAGGCCTTCTCTAATCAGGATATGACACTTTTTGATACATCTTTGCAGCAGCTAAAGTAGAGAAGCTTTGATCTACTTCCGGTCATTCAACTGTTCGTCCACGATCGTAGTCATTCAAATGATGTCTTGCTAAAATTTTGTTCTTAATTATTACAAGAACCAAACAGATTCTCAGAGTAAAAATAATAACATCAAGCTCTTTTTTCGTCAAACATCAAACAGCATGAATTTTCGTATGAGTTTTGAGCTTGTATGAACTGTCTTTTATATACACACATGGATAAAAAAAATTAGTGCACCAAGAAATAATTGCAGGATCGTAACAAAACATTCGTATGAAGGTACATGTCGGGGAGGTAAGCAAACGATTAAAATGCAGCGTGATTGTGCAATACGTATTGCCGGTAGAGGGCGTTAAACGTCGTTCTCCGTGTATAAAACAGGTGACCAAAGCTTGTGTGAGTGTGCTGAATTGTTTACAAAGCAAGAGCTGAGGTACATATGCCATTACGCCGTTTTCGAAGACAATATGAGCATCCGTCGCAGTTTGAGAGGGGGAGAATCATCGGCATGGTGGAAGTTTGGTGGTCAACTAGGCGAGTAGCTTGTCAATTAGGCCTCCCTGATTGTGTTGTGAGGAGTTGTTGGGACCAGTGGATTCGGGAGATGTCATTTACACGAAAACCAGGCTCAGGACAACCTCGACAAACCAGTCATCGAGAAGACCACCACATCGTAAGAAATTCAAGCGTACATCCAACTGTTTCATTGGCTGCCCTCCAAGCACAGGTAGCACCTTCACTAGAGGCTCATGTGTCTTCTCGAACCAAACAAAGGCGACTGGCTGAAGGTCATTTGGGACCGCGGCGCCCATTACGTGTGCTGTCCATGACGCCCACATTTCGATGCCTCCGTTTGGAGTGGTGCCACACACGAGGAAACTGGACTGCAGCGGAATGGAACCAGGTCGTCTTTAGCGACGAATCCATATTCAATTTCAGCAGTGATGACAATCTGGTTCGTGTGTGGAGACCCCGTGGTGAACGTCTCAATCCTGCCTTTGCTTTACAGCAACACACCGCCCCCACAGCTGGTGTGATGGTATGGGGTATCATTGCCTACAATACACAGTCACCCCAGTATTGATCCGTGGCACCATAACATCCTGCAACGACATTTGTTGCCACTCATGTAACGGCTTCCAGCAGCCATTTTTCAACAAGACAATGCTTGCCCTCACATGGCAAGGGTGTCTGTCACAAGACTGTCTCCACACTGTTATTACTCTTCCTTGGCCTGCCCGATCCCCAGATTTGTCTTCAATCGAGTCTATCTGGGATAATTTGGATGGCGATTCGAGCATCCAACGAGTTGGAATGAACTAGAGGCAAGATTGCAGAAAATATGGAACGAAATGTCTCAAGACATCATACGGAACTTGTATGACTCAATGCCCAATCTTATAGCATCGTGCATTCGCGCTAGAGGGGGTTAAACTGGGTATTAAATCCTCCGTGTTTCGTTCTTTTTCTCTGAAACAAATTATTCTTCTTTCCTTTTATTTTCTAATCATTTACTTATATCAAAGTAGTCATTATGTATGCAAAATTTCATGTCATTTTGACGACTCTATCTTGGTGCGCTAATTTTTTTTGTACATGAGTGTAGATAACGAGTCATGGTATCTGAACTTGAATCTACTTGAATTGATTACCGTCTGAGACGCAATTTTGTATAAATCACTTGTTCTTTAGCAAATGTCAAGCAGTGTACAATTTTCTTTATCTAACTTATAAAAATATTTTTAATTGTAATTTTGAGAATGAAACTGTCACTATAGTTTGTGCACGAAAATGGAGTATCTCTCCAAAACAATACAATAAAATTTAATAAAAGTTGTAAAACTTATATAATAAGACCTTTAGAGTACAGCAATTTACAAGGTTTAAGATAGCTACATTTAATCATATTGTGCAGTCATTTTTAGCTTATAACATAAAGTTATTTTGAGGATAAATCATTAACATCAAATTTAAATACTTGTTAAATATTGTTTCTCTTAAAATATTTGTTTTATCATGCAGTTTGTAACCCTTCAGATGTCACAATCTCTATCAAATTAAAATAAAATTATGTCCAACATATTTTTAGTTATGGTGTTTTCTCAACATAACACATTTTGCTAAAATTTTATTCATTTTTTTCAAAAATAAGGGAGATATATGCTATTTATTTAATAATTATGGCTCTTTAAACCTATAATATTCTTTAAAACAATAATATTCATCTAAAATTCTATTTTTGAAAAATTGCTCTCCGAACCATGTTGGATATACTTTAAGACAATCGCTAAATCCTTGAACCTGTAATAAATATCGGTGCACTTATTCAATCGAATCTTTTTTTAGTTTTATCTCTTGAATAAAAACATTTAAAGTCTCGAATTATAATTAATTTTTCTGTATATGTATATTACTTCTTTTAATTTCCAAATGATTTTAAAAATTGCTTCATGTTTCTATTTAGAAAATATATCTGAATGAAAAATAAAATAATTCTTGTTATAAATCTAAATTAATATAAAAAAATAATTCGTTATTTTATGTCCTTCAAGAAAAAAGTATACAACACTGATTTTCATAAATTTATAATTGTGCGTGTATTTTTGCTAAAAATAACGAAACTCAACTAGAACATGCATCTTATGAAAACTGCGTACATCACTACAAAAGCATCTTAGAAATTAAAATTGTAATATAACTATCCCTTAAGATGGCATCTAAAATCAGTTTTAACGCTATTAAACACAATAAGTTCGAAAATTTTACCACCCCAAATCGACTTGTTATAACCTTAGGGAGCGATTCAGTTCCAAAACTAAACGGTTCGTGTCTAAAGAGTGCCATGAACGTTATCTTTACAAGCAAAAATAATCGTTAAAAAACGCTTTTATGTGAGCCGTAAAAAGAAATCATTTCTTCACCTTCTAGCCAGTTTATTTTTGGTCACCGGCACTTAAAATCTATATTCATGGAGCAAAAGAGAAGAAATTCCTGATTTGCGCGACCTTTACCTTTACGACCGTTGATACTCTACGTGTTTCGGTATAATTAAGGTATGTATGAAAATTATGGATTTGATAGAACAAATTTCTTTAACATATCACGTTTAATTTTCATTAATGTTTCAACTTTCGTTTTAAAGTTTATTTATTTAATTATTATTTTTGCTATACATAATGTATACAAATGTAAATATAGATACAGTACATTTTAAAGTTAATCTGAAATTGTTTATAATTTCAGTAATAGTTTGTTTATTGATTATACTAAGTTTGATATTTGTTTTGAGTTATTTACAGTAACATCCTGAATACGCGATAGATGGCACTGAATAATAATCGAATAATTCGAAATGGTGTAATTTGGAATATAGTTTTGCATATAAATATATCCAAATTATTTTTAGTTGGGCCCAAAGACAAAAGAAAACAATTTTGAAAAAAAAAAGTCTCATAAAATATTAGGTAACACAATACGAATTCGCAAGCCGAAGTTATTTCGATATAGAAGGCTTCATAAAATCTAATAATTTAGTCTGCCTGCTCCAACATTCTTTTTCTCCCAAAATTTCTTCGAAGCATGTTAATAATTTTTTTTATTCTTTGTTTTGTTTGTGGAAAAAACGCTCTTCGTCGAAGTCTATATTTTCTAAAATGTTTAACCCTTTTTCAATTAAACTAAGGCATTCTGTCAATTTCAAAATCATCATTCAATCTTCTAATTGTTCCGGGTCTGAAGACCCAAGTTCTTCAATGTGTTGCTATGCATATGCATTTCTATGAGCTTATCAATTTTCAACTCCCAATTGTGGGAATCCAGCAGTTCAATAATGGGAGCACTATTCACTTTTAAAAGTATAGTAATTATATTATTAACGCTATAATAATAAAAAATATGGGTAAGGGTCAAATCCACGCGATACGTCGAAACATATACATTAGCTAAAAAGATAGCGAGGAGGGAGTAATCTGAATTGTGGAGCGCTCAAACAAAAGACAAATAAACAAGATTTCAAAATCACGTAACTCCAGGTTCGCCAAAGATAGGGTATTACTGCACTGAAATGGTGTCAGACTCAAAGGTGCCAAACTTGGGCCAAACAAACACGGCCACTTCTCTCTTTTTTTCTCTCTCTCTTTTGTGTGCTTTCCCTCTCTCTTCATGTTCTTTTCAATCTGCCTCCTTCTCTCTATTTCTCTCCCTCTTTCTTCCCCTCATCTCTTTTTCTTTCTCCTCTCTTTTCTCTCGCCTCTTTCTGCTCTCTCTTTCTCTTTCCACTTTTCTCTTTTTTTTCTCCCTCTCTTTTGTGCTTTCCCTCTCTCTTCATCTTCTTTTCAATCTTCCTCCTTCTCTCTATTTCTCTCCCTCTATCTTCCCCTCATCTCTCTTTTTCTTTCTCCTCTCTTTCTCTCTCGCCTCTTTCTACCCTCTCTTTCACTTTCCACATCTCTTTTTTTCTCCCTCTCTTCCTTTCTGAATAACAAAAGCATGTTCTTACTCTTAAATCTGCAAATATATTAGAAAAATTAAGAAAATGGAGAATGATGTCTGTGTATTTTCACATGTGGTGCAGATTAAATAGCTTATCTGCTTTCGCCCTATTTCTGAACACCGGGATATAATCTTAAGGCTATTACTTTCTGGATGAATTCGCTGGTTCTTGACAGCATGACTTTTTTGTCAATATCATATAAAAGTCAAGTCAGTAACATCTGTTACCAAAAGAGTCTTTTAAGTTAAGAATAAATAATAAAATATTTTCCTAAATTTTCTTATTAGTTTAAAATAATTCGTGATACAGATTTTTTTATAAATTTGCTTAAAGATATTTTAAAACGAAGTTGTTAGTGTTAACGTACTAAATTGGAATATTTTAACACTTGATAATAATAATAATAATAAGAGAAATGAACCGAAAGAAAAATTTTAAACGGTAATACGGTAGTTTAGATAAACTGAAGTTATAATCGATATCTTTTGAACTATTCTTAAATATAAGTTTTTATTTATTTCTTAAGTAATCTTTCATCAAACGAGTTCCGTAGTCTGAAATTTTGCAATACTCGTATTTAATAGTTTCCATTGTTCGAGTTTCATGTTTTCAAGAAATAATGGTTGTTTGGGAATTTTTATTTTTCATATAGTAAACCATTAGAATTGCAAAATAAGAAATTTGATTTTTCCTACATTAATTTAAAGATTTTTAAGAATCTTTATAATAAAACCCGAAGCATATTAAAATTAATAACCTGAAAACATTTTCAATATATTGGTGAGTACAACATATAAACTAAAAATATTCTCATTAATTTTTTCATAATATTATCTGAACAAAAATAATATTATGTGAAATACAGTAAATACAGTATAAAACAAATAATTAAATTTCAATTGGAATACAAATTGGATGCAAATAATAACTTTTAAAATTAAACAGTTTTTTTTTCTTATTGAAACTTAAAATATTGTTAATACTATAACGATAGAATTTTATAAAGATTTTTCACTGATTAAAACGTTTCTTCTCTTTCTATTTATTTTTTAAATTGATAGATAAACGTACAATTATCTTAAAATACACTTCAGAAAACCTTTAAACACTAAATTAGTGTATCACTTAGAGAAGTATATAGTAATATAGATAAATCTTATATTATTTACAGGATTATTTATGTAAGTCTGTTTTATACACTAATTAATAGAAAATTTATATTAAAATATGCCGGCTGGGTGGTGTAGTTGGATTATCGCTGGCATTGTACGCCTAAAGTTGCAGGTTCGACACCGGCCCAAGTCAGTGGATTTTCATGATGCAGAAAATCAACAGAGTCCATGTCATATGATTATGTGGCATCTAAAAGATCCCTTGAGTGCCTGTTTTGCTTATGTGCTCTCAACAGAACAAAATTGTTTCGCATCATCAGAGCTCAGGTGCCTCTCTCTAGGGAGGAAACTACGCATCAAAATTACTTACAGTGATTGGTCTTTCACCTATAACGCCGTACTAAAAACAGATACCAGCTCCTGGGAAATGTTCTAGGTCAGCAATGGTAAAACACCTCCTCAGCCCCATTAGAAATGGGAAAAAATATTAAAATATATTGTAGTCTTTTTCATTTTATATTTTTCAATTCCTACTATTAACTCACACTCTCTATATATTTATTTAACTTGGTGGAATTTTCAATCGTTAATAAATACATTTTAAGGCACTCAATTGAGCTGAAATTTTATATACATGATTATTTTGATGACAATGCAATAATTTAATTATAATTAAAAAAATTAATTGATTTAAACTATTTATTCAAAGAATTACAGTTACAGCTACGTTGGCATCATTATTGGCGACTTAGCGACCCTTTTGGTGACTTGTGTTTCAAAACCTGAAAAGGTCTTTTTTTTCACGTGTTTAAGCATTCAGTTGAACTGAAATTTTATGTACACGGTTGTTTTGGATGGTAATACGATACTTTAATTATAATTAATAAAAATTAATTCACTTAATGTTGTGATTTTTTATATGTATGTAGATATTTATATTTAATTTAACTATTTAATAAAAAGTAGCTAAAATAAATTTTTTCTTCATTAATCTAAGTAGGAATTGACTTAATTTTTTATATTACTTGTTATTTTATTAGGAAGCGCCCCACACACAGTTCACTCTCTCTTTCAAATAGTTGTCGTTATTTATTTTTATTTAGTTATATTTAGTTTTAATTTATTTATAATATATAAATTATTATTAATGAATACATTAATTATTATTTCATATATCCAAATAAAAATTAAAATTGAATTAATTATTTGGCATAGGGCATAATGTTTTTCTAATAACTCTTTTAACTCACAATGCAATATACCTGCTAACTTATAAATTACATTAGTAATTTTAAAGTAGTTATTAAATTGTTTTCTAGAAAAATATAACATCCAAGCTACGTATGTGTGCCCGTTAGTCATTACACAAATCCTTGTTTTCAATGATTCGCAACTTTCATATGACTGGAAAATAGGTTCTGTTTCTTTTTTCCTGCTTTAAACTGGAATATAGGAAACAAATAAGTCAATACTTATTTCTCTTACAACATAAGCCTTTAATCTGTTGAACACGAAGAAATTTATTATAAGCTGCTCTGAAGCAGAAAAATCTCTGTCTGGAATGTGTCTGAAAACTTATGAAAAATTCTGTTTTTGCTCTAAAAATGCATCAATAATTTAATAAAATCTCAACAAACAAAATTTTAATAAAATTTTTTCAAATATAAAACAAAGAAAAATTTTATCATTTAACCCCAAATAAATATTTTTTTGATTTTTTTGAATTTGACTTTAAAGTTGAAACGTTAGGATTATCAAGCGTTTTTAAGAAAAATTAAAAAAAAAAATTCAAATAGAAAATAAAAATTTTGTTTAGGAAAGACATAAAATTAAATATTTTTTTTAAATAATTAATAACAATAAAAACCCTTTTCAAATTGGGTTATCCAAAACTTTTTTCCCCGGGAAATTTTGGGGGCAAAAAAATTTTTGGAACTTTTTTCCTTTGGAAACCCAACGGAAAAAAATTTAATTTTTTGGGGGTTTTTTTAATTTTTTTTTTGGGGGTAAATTTTAAAATTTTTTACTTTGGAATAAATTAAAAAAAATTTTTAAAGAATTTATTTAAATCTTTTAAAAAAGTTGAAAATTTTTTTCAGTTAAATTTTTCCAAAAGTTTTTAAATTCCCCCCAGAAAAATTTTCACCATTTTTTAACTAAGTGACCTAAATATCATGAAAATACCCATTTTTTTAAAAAAACCGGTTCCGAACATATGGATCCTTAAGCCTTTTTCCACATTTTAAAATAATTTATAGCTTCTAAAGTAGTATTATATTCTTGACATGCAACATTAATTTCGTTAACCGTTTGAAAAAAAAAAGCAAAAAAAAAAAATTAATGTACTTGGTTTTCACCGACTTTCACAAAAAAAAAAAAAAAAAAAATGTTTGCCGGCCGAAAGAAAATTTTTTTTTTTTTTTTATGTAAGTTTCTTCTGAATTTCCTTTTACCTGTTTGGCACGAGGATATATTCGAATCTAAATAAATTAACATAACGAGAAATCACACTTTCAGTTAAAAAAAAAAGATAGGAGGGGAAGAAACCAACGATTTCAAAATCTTCTCGTATCAAAATTGAGTCCTTCAAACTATATGTTTATGTTTCCGTGTTGTTGTAACGCTTTCGTTTCGGTACACAGTCAAAATGTGTTAAAATTCTCATAAGTCGAAACAACAAACTTAGGTTTTTAAGTGTCATGAATAATTCAAAATTAAGACGAATGAAAAGAAATGCATTCTTGAAGTGCGAGAAGTCTCATCACGGAAAAATTGGATGTTTCTTATGAAGTTTGGAGGAACTTTTTCTTTAGTTCGCTGAAGCTCTGCACAGATAGAAATTCGTCAGAGAATTAGGATTTTTTAAAAAAATAGAATTTTCAAGCTTTTTTTTTTTTTTTGGGAAAATTTAAAAATTTAAAAAATAGTGGATGCAAATTGTAAGAAAAATATTGTTACAGTAGTCGTAACTTCGAACCGAGTGCATTTCAACTCCATGAAAAATAAAGAACGGGGTTTTTTTCATTGTTTTTCTTTCCAACATTTTAAGTTTCTTTTTTTTTATTATTTACTTACAAAAAAAAAAAAAAGGTTTGTTTCAAAATATATCTACGGTTAATAAATTAAGAGGGTAGGAGAAGATTTGAAAAAGATTACTGATGGACAGGATCGGCAAACTTAGCTGTGGAGTGTCAAGCCAATCTACCAATATAATTCAGTGTGCCGCGCAGTAAGACCTTTTTAAAAATTCGATTCTCGCGATAATGCATGCAGAGTTACAGATATAGATCAATGATAAATGTTTACAGTTTTATTATATATTAATTTTGCATCATCTAAAATATTTAATATAAAAATAAACAGCAAAAATATAAAAAATTAATTTTGTACACATATTGTATTTTTAAATATGTTTATTAAAATAAGAACTATACAAAATAAAATATAAGAATTTCCCTTCATTGTAGTTAAATAAAAATATAAATTATAAAATTTTAATGTGAACCTAGTGCTTGCACCGCTTTACACACTTCTATTTATTAAAATCAGAGGTATGATGTATGACTTTCAATTTGACACGATTCTGTGTATCCAGTTGTTACATAATTTCTTTGCGGATTTGAAATATTTTTCTTAAGATAAAAACTTTTTTACTTAGATACGTAGACCAAAATGGAAAACAGAGTACATACAGTTTTCTTCTTTCCAGCAATATAGTCTCTCCGGAAATGATATTCAATAATTTACAAAAAGCTCCAAGTTTAACTTACAGATTTTTTCGTAATTCAATAAATGTCTATAATTCTGCAGATGTTTGTCCAATAAGATCCATTAAAAATTTATTAATTTCCATCTACTTAACTATTTACAAATGTGTAGAGCAGTGCCGAGTGCCATTGAGAATCGTACCACGTGCAACATGTGCACGCGTGCCGTAGGTTGCAGACCCTCTGTAGAATAATCACGAAGTATCAACGAAGATTCTGGAGCTGTAAATAAACATGCAGCTAGATAATACTTGGAGATTACTTGAAGAATACTTGTAGATACTTGAAAAAAATACTTGGAGATACTTCTAGATTACTTGAAGGTAATAATGCATCGTTCAAGCTTTTAGCTATGTAGAAATATCAGTTATTGATAAACAATGTTATAATTAATACATTTCAGTAAATTTCAATTAAGGTATCCGAGTACGTTCAGAACCGTGATTTTTAAAAAACACATAAATAGATTGTTTTCATGATATTTAGTGTCACGTAAGTTATAATACATGTATAAAATTGTTTTAAGGACATTTTCACAAAAAAAATTTATTTAAATACAATATTCTGGAAAAAAATTAACTTAGAATAACTTTTTTTCAAAATGTTCTCTATTTATAAAAAATGCTCCTAAGATAATAATATTTTGTGTGCGTGTGTGTGCTTATATAAAGCAAATACTTCTCAGAGAGTCTGAACTATGATTTTTGAAAAATTCACATTATTTTCAGAGTTACAATCAACTGAAATATATAAATATCGGCGTTTTTTTCTTAAAATTGCTCCCCTCTGTTGTCGAAAAACATGGATAAACCCACTTCTAAGTAATATATTCCAGAAATTTTAGTTGAGCCTTTGTACAAAGGTCTGAGCTATATACAGGCAAACTATTATTATAATAGAAACATTTTTCACAATAGGAGAATATTTTGAAAATGGGTCATTCTATGTTCATTTCTAGTCAAAATATTGCACTTAAATAATTTTTTATTGTAATACTATTCTTAAAACAACTTTATATACATTTTCTAATCTAAGTGACACTAAATATCATAAATATTACCCATTTATACACTTTTGCAAAATCTCGGTTCCGAACGTTGTTGGATACCTTAAAGCCGCAAAGTAGTTGCAAAACCACTACTTTTTTATCATATACAATTAACTGTAGATGAACTATATAATTACTGCAAGTCTAACTGTTAGCTTTTTGTGCTTACTTTTGGTGCGTAGTTTGAAATTTTATATATGAAAACTTAGAGCTTTTAATGATTTGAAATTTAGAACCTGTGCGAATGTTTGAAGATTTATCGTTTTTTCTTCAAACTCCTTTAAAATTTTATCATGCTAAGGAGATGCTTATTTTTCAATACCACAAAACTTGCTTGTGAGGACTCTGTTCAAAATGTGTAGGAAGTTACTATTTGCGAAAACAAAAAAACATTGCGATTTCTTCTAGATGATAAATGACAGCAAAAGTATGTTCTTTCAAAAACAAAAAACCATACTAATACATTTGAAAAGTCTCACTTCAGTTTAAATATAAAAGCATGTTTAGTAGGCAGACAATATTTGAAGTCTATACATTTAATAGTTTCTTTAAAATAGATACATAAAAATGCTCAATTTAACATTGACAGTATAGAAGGTACCGACTCACCTTAAAATCGTATTACTTTTTTTTTTCTCTTATTGAATGAACAAAAGAATTATGTACATTCACAATAATTTCACCTCGATGTGCCATATACAAAATGGAAAAATTAAATGCGCTGAGAAATCATTTCCTGCATTTGACCATGATGTATAATATGAGGTCGAAACCATTAGTTGATTATTTATTCTGCATGCAAGTGAATAATCTACGAAAAGTAATTTTAGCTTAGCGCAGTGATAAGCAATACTTTTTATAAATGGACAGAAAGAAAAAAGGAGAGAGATGAACTTTTAAGCCAATACACAATTGATTATAAAAAAAAAAAATAAATAAATAAAAAAAAAAAAATAAACAAATACTATAACTGGAAAACTATATTATACAACTGGAATAAATAAAACTGCTATTGTATTTTTCACGATTCCTTAAGATTAAAGTACAAAAACAAGCAGGTATATTTTAAAAATTTGATTCAGATTTACAAGAGCTAAAATAATTTTTTGGTGCAATTATTATTTTAAAAGTAGGTTGTAACGAAAATTTTTTAATTTTAAGTTTTGCAAGCAAATCATAAAAGACTTACGGAAATTTTCGAATATGCAACCAACATTTAAAATTTAATGTAAATTTTTGCATACGCAAGAAATAAAAACTTCCCTTGAATGATATTTTTTAAATGCTGAAATTGAAAATTTTTCTACAATTGTTCCAAAATATATATGTGGCACACTTGATAAGAAATCTAGATGGACCGCCTTTGACTCACGGCCCATAGTTGCTAATCACAGGCTTAGAGCTTTCCAAAGCGAATTTTTGAGCGAATGGTATTAAATGTAATTTAATTGATTTTTCCTGAGAATACAAAATTAAATACATATTTAGGAATAGTCCGTAAATAAATTTCATTACCGAAAAGAAAGGCAATATATTGTATCATATCCAAATAAAATGTTCAAAGTCGATCGAATAATTTTTCCAAGAGTTTAATCCATTACTAGCTGGTATACCTGTTCTTCGCACGGGTGAATTTAAAATTAAATAATACAGATTGAAGAATATAAAGAAGTTTTTAATGAGTTAATTTTACGTGAATTGCAAATTGAACAAAAAAAAAACTTTATTGCATATCTCAATTGAAAAAAACAAACATATTTGTTAAATTTTAAGTCTAGACCTAATAGCTAATAAAAATGATTATTTTTTTATTTAAAACGCTCCGTAACTCTCTCGTGGGTCAATTTTTGATAAACCTCCCTAAGCTGATCTCAGCTCAACAAAAGTAACACATTATTACACAATGTGTTTAATAAACGCTTAAAATAGTGTAAATAATTTATATGTGGGTGTGCAATACGTTGATATTACTCTCTGTTGTGTTAGTCTTATGTTAAATTCTAATATTCGCAAGCAACACCGTTCCTTACTTTATAATGGCGATTCAATAGAAACATAGCTAAATGTTGGCGATAGAGTCGAGTTGGCATCATTTTTGGCGAACATGTTGACAGCTGGGCGATTGACTTAACGGTGTAGAAGTTGATATGCTGCAGCGCTACCTGGCGGGGAACTGCAACAAAAAGGATTCCACAAAATCCTTCTCCACAAAAAAAACATATACATTCCAATTTTCATAGTGATCGGTTGAACCATGTTGGAATAATGTGATTTCTTGTATACAAACATCAATTTTTATATTTATAGACTATTGCACATCACAGAATGATTAACGTATATACCGGCGTAAAATGCAGTCCTTGCGTTCAAACTGCTTCTTAAAATTTTCTAGGTACATTCGCTGAAAAATGTGCCCCTATTTTCAATAAAGAATCTGAAATATAGAAGTGCAATGTTTTTATCTTCTTATGTCTAAAACTATTCAAAATGAATAATAAAGTAAAGAATGAATTTAACCAGGGAGGGTCGTGAGGGGAACTAAGTCACTGGGAAAACTGTTATAAATGATCTTGTCAGTATCCTCCTATATGACAATCTTCACGGTAATTAAAATGTATTTATTGTGTATCTTCTTTTTGGGAAGGGTTGCCATTTTTTTACAATCTTAAGCTCTATGGGTGGCTGATTTCCCTGTGTGACTACTTTTTTTCAAAATATTTTCTATGAGCAGATTACATTTTACCCCTATAAACAACTTAGTGGTTTCGATTGTTGCGTTGTACGACTCAATATGGCTCATAAATGTAAATGAACAGAATACAAAAATAGAAATGGCCCTCTGCCGTCTCAACTGGAGGAAATTTGAACTAACTCATCAAGGGACGAACTTGATGAAGTAATTAATATTAATTAAGAATATTGATCATGATAGCAAAGGTAATTTTCATAAAAGGGGTGAACATGAAACGATTGAGCTGAAAAAAAATTTTCAATTGCTACTTAAAGAACTCCATCAAGAAACATATAAAGGTACAAGTGTACCACAAGGCACATTGCGTCGCGTCTAAAAGACGCATAAGGTAGAGCATGATATTACTTGTTATATTTAAGGACAAAAAAAACCCACAATAACTTGAACAAGATATATATAATAGTTTTATCTGCAAATATCTATCCTGTAATGTTAGTTAATATTGTCTGTGATTTGTGTCCTTTAAAAAAGTTACGCACATTTGAAACATCTTAGTTCACATAAGTTTGATTGAATTTTTTTTCTCAAATTATCAAAGAAAACTTGAAAAGTCATTTACGGTAGGTAAGAATACTTTATTTTAATTAAATAATTCTCTGGAATTACAAATTTTAGAATGTACAATAAAAGTAATTATAAAAAAAGAATTGGGGTGGACTCCGTTACCTCGAGTGACCACTAACGTTAGTATCGAGTGCGTGGTTTTCCATGACTAAGCATAATTAAAAAAAATCATTTAAAAAATCTTTTATATCTAGCACTCTAGATACGGTGGAAGATGATTATTTATTCATAAATCAGAGTAATAGTTAAAGGAGAAGTTGAAACAGAAAGAGATTATATACAGAAAGATCTGTAGAACAGAAGACAAACTTTTCATGTTATTCAATACTGAAAGCTCACATTGTATGTATCATCATGTACATCAGTATGTCATTTCTTTAAAATAAACAGTATATTTGCATACATGTCAAAATCTATTTATTTATTTATTTTGCTTAACTTTTCCTTATTTTTAAAACCATAATTTTATATCCAGTGAATAACACCACCCTAATGTTTGATTCTTAAGTGTGTGCGTGTGTTACAAGGTACGCGTTAAACGCCGGAATATATTGTTAATCACTCACGGTAAAACGCCGAAAATTCCGCGAATACATCCCAAAGGTTGTTTAATTTTTTTAGCATAAAATCTGAAAACAAACGTTAAAAAGGAAGAAAAGTAGGAAACGAATATTTTTTTACTTTTTTTCACAAAATTTAGTTTTTTGTTCCTTAAAACGCATTCAGTACATTGTTTTCCTTTTTTTAAATCTTGTCGTGAGTTGGTGAAATGTTCCATTGGATCATTTTTTTTTTTTTTAAATCTGTTTTTTTTAAAACAAAACCCTAAGGTTAACCTCTATTTTTAAAAATTAAAAAATTTTGGAATTTTATTTTATTTTTTTTTTGTTCACAAAAAGTTTTTTTTCAAAAGTCATCTGAAAGTGGAAAAAGGTTTTCCCGGAAAATTTTTTCCCAAATTTTTGTTTCTAAATATAAAACATTTTTTTTTCTCATTTTTTCCCACTTCTAAATCTGTATCGATTTCAGTGGGGTCATATTTTGTTTTATACTTTTATCATTCTTCTTCTCATACCCGAAGAAATTTCTTATCCACACACACTGTTGTACTATATCTATTAAATTAATTAAATTACTTTTTTTCATCATAACTACAAAAATAAAAAACCCATAAGGAAGATTTAAAACTTATGCATTCAGAACTGTAACGATGATTCACGCCAGGTATGAATACAAAAGGGGGGCTGTATCAAAAAATATTATTTAAATTACCTACAAGCTAAGGCCCTAAAAATAATATGACTTAAAAGTCAGTTCTGATAAATTACCCATTTTAAAAAAATGTTTAGAAGGGGACAATAAAAAAAAGTTGGGTGGGTATGGCATACCCTGCGCGAGAAGTGCCGGGAAAGAAAACATGCACCCACAGTCAGGACTCAGGACAAAAACAAAAATTAATTTATTACTCAGAGACAATGTTGACCGTAAAATCACAATAAACACGATGGTAAATTACCTGAACTATCGATTACAGTTGTAAAGATACCAACAATTTCAATTTTCTGCTTCCTAATCCCTAGGGTATCAAATATGTGCATAGGTAGGGGAAATTTTTTTTTTCTAGAAAGCTATTCTATTTTTCTCGATTTTTGTTCGTGATTTTTACTTTTACTCTCGTTTACTCATCTTCTCTTTTTTCTTTACATACCTCAACAGGTGGAAATTTTGTCCTTCTCTGGAAAATTTTCAGATTGCGAACTATATTTTTTCCCTCGGGAGGTCCGGAAAATTTTTAGTACCACTGACACTGAATAAAAATCTGGAATAGAGTATCTCTTTTAGGCCTAGATCTCCTTGTTTGATTACTTACTTATTAAAGTTATTTAAAGCAATCTTAAATTTAGTTGTGGATCTGCGCATCTCATTTTCATGTCAGAAAACTATTGTAAATAAAGTATAGTTTTAAAAAACTGGAAAACAAGCTTTTATGGTTATTTAAAAAAAAAAAAAAATAATTCTTAATATACGAATAAAAGGATAAACGAGAAAATTAATGTTATTGGGGTAAAAGCGTTGGGTGCTCTATATATCAATTGTTATAATTTCTTACAAGTTCTATTTCGAAATGTGAGTTGGGGTAAAAAATGTAAATGCACCCCACGCTTTTAACGAAATTTAATTTCTGTTTTTAAACTAAAAACTATTTACTTTTATTCGATTAAAAACATGTTTTTAGTTTTTTCTTTAAATTTTAAACCCCAATTTAGTTTGATCTACTAAAACCTCATTTTAGTTTCCTTTTTCATTTTTCCATTTTTTTTTTTTTTTCCCAAAATTTGGCCCCGGGCCGAAAAGTTTGCCCATCCCTGAGTTAGAACAAATTATTTTTTTTCACAGGCACGAATCTTTTTTTTTTCTTTAATTTCCATTTTCAGAAAGACTGGACAATTGCTTTTATTATGATAAGAAATTACTGACACACCCACGCACAAAAATGTTGTAACACTTTAGGTTTACTCTTAATCTTTTAGTCTCTTAATCTGGAAATAGTCACCAAATGTCAAATGTGAAAATGATATGTAGAATTAGTCGCCAAATCTGGAAATGGTACATGGAATTAGTCGTCAAATCTGGAAATGGTATAATGAATTAGTCGTCAAATCTGGATTATCCTGTCTCCTGACTACCCTGCTCAAGATAATAGAACAAAATTATGAAATTATTGTATTGTCATCACACGATCTTTGACAAGTGTGCAAAATTTCGAACTAACCTGACCTTTTATAAAGGGGGTAAAAATCGAGTTCACGGTTCCGTTACATACAAGGGAAACTTATAAAAGCGTGTTAAAAAACAAAATTATTAGCGTATTAATAATTACTATTTTTATATTTTTTATGCATTTTTTTTTGAAAATACTAAGAAAATGTGTTATTTTGTATTTCATTGATAGAAAAATAATTAGATGTAAATTAAATTCAGCTGTACTCTTTCAGCCTAAAATCAGCAAAGAAAAATTTAAACTTCTTAACATATACAAAAATGATGGAACCCAAATTTAAGTATTAAAAAGTACTGTGCGTGTAACCTGAGAGTGGACGCACTGGACACAAAATCACCCTAGGCTCATTGAAAACTTGAATTCTGGGAAAACTGTTTGGTTGTTACAGATGACCTTCTCAATATCCTTCTTTATCACAGGCTTCATGAAACTAAAATGCCTTTCTCACATATCTCCTTTTTAAGAATGGCAACTGTTTTTAACAATCGTATGGTACTTGGAGTGAATACGTACCCCGAACGATCACATTTGGTTCAAGATATTTTCAATGAGCATCCTACGTTTTTTCCCTCGAACAAGCTAATGATTTGCTATGTTGTAAGTCTCCTTATGGCTTACAAATATAAATTAACAGAGCATCCTATGAGATGAAGTCAAAACTTCGGGGGAAAAATGATCAAGCAAGGGAAGAACCTGATGAAATAATGAATAGTAATCATGAAATCGAAATTAAATTTGAGAAAAGCTATAAACATGAGACGTTTCAGTTGAAAGGAAAATTGTGAAATGATACCTAGAGAACTGCATCAAAAAATATATGATGCCAAAAGTGTGCCAACAAGACGCATTGCGCCCTGTCAAAAAGATACCAGCAAGAAATACTTCAATTTGCTATTTGTCGATCATCAAAGGACAATAAAACTATAAAAACCTGACCAAAATATGATAGTTCTGTCTACAAATATCATTCTTGTAATGTTATCGGAAAGTGTCTGTGATTTAATGTCTTTTATAATAAAACATGCATATTTAAAACGTTTTAGTTCAGTTTGAATAGATTTTTTCTCAAATTATGAAAAAAAGAATGAAAAATTCTTATACTCTATCTTATTTAAATTACTCAATGAAATTACAATTTTTAACGTGCACAGTAAAAATAATTATAACAAAAAAATTGGGGGTGACTCTGTCACCCCACGTGACCGCTAAATTTAGTATCCAGTGCGCAACTTCTCGCGGGTTAATACATAAACGAAATATGTGTTTCTATATTTTCTCTATAACACTAATTTTCTGCTACTCTGATAAATTGTCTATCAAAATGTCATTAAGATGGACAAGAAAGTTTCTAAATGGTTATATGTATATTTTTCTTCTTAAAAGTAAATGTGTTTATACTCATAATTTTAAATGCTAGCAGATATATAACTTATTTATTGCATTCAGATTTAGCGCGGGCTTTGCATTTTTAAGTGCAATTTTTATAGGTAAGTTACCTCGATCTTGTAAAGGATTTAGATATTCCTATCCATTACTTTCAATAGGTTTTTGCTCAGTATTATTTACATAAAGGGGGAAGGTTGACTAGCCCAAAAACATGTTCAACCCTACTTTTATATAAATTGTTTTATATATTAGCTGTCCTAAGTCAGCAATGTTTATAATACTGCAGCATCCATTTTATAGTTTTTAATCTCGGTTACTCATATGTCCTTCATTGTGGGATTTTCCTACTGTCTATGTGTTTTTCGAATGTGATTGTTAGATGTTATCTCTTGTTTGTAGAGAATAAGCTTATATATATGTGCGTGTGTGTATGAGAATGATTAAATTTGATATTAATTAAGTTCGCCCTATGAAGCAACATAATTGCTTTAGGCGACGAACCACGCAATTTGGAACTACAGTCAAGTGCCGATTACGAAAATATATTCCGCTGGCACCCCCTCTCCAAACTACCTCATCATTCCATCCAACTTTCAGCCATTAAATACATTCGAGGAAGGACATCGAGCATAAGATTTTATGTACATCAGATCCTTTAAATGGTGGATCTTTGATAGCATTTGGACTCGAATATGCGAATCAGCAACTCCGGACACGGGTCCACTACTCGGCTTATGTGACCATAGTGTATGACAGAGAGAAATATATGAATTAAACAACTATTTCTTAATGTTTGCTAATAGAAAGTCAGTGTAAGTGAGTTGCCATCTTTATAAAGTAACACAATGCTAATATTCCCATGGAAAAACCAGTATATAAATTAAAAAAACAAAAATCAATTAACCCGTGGTCACTCGGCCTGTTTTTCCCTTTCGTTATGCGGGGTGTAAGAACCCCCCAAACTTTTAACACTTTATTTAATTATGAAAATAAATTGTCAATGATACATATTTATAAATACAAGATTTTTTTTTTTTTGTATTATACAAATAAAATTATAAATTTATTCTACAAATGAGACTAACATTAATTTAAACTAAACATACAAAATTTTCATTTTAAAAACAATTTTTATTTTTTTTCATAAACCAGTAAAAATGTATATATACCAGTAATAAAATCTTTAAAATTTAATGGATAATGTAGTAGAAGTATATAGAAAAATAATATTTTAATTTTTCCAAACATTTAGAGCGCTGCATACAAATTAACTTTTGGGGGGGTTCTCAGCCCCAGATAAATTTTTAAGGGCATTGCATTCCCAAACGTTGAGAAAAAGGAGAAAGGCCTGAAGGTTCAATGACCTAAAAATTGCAGCTACAGAAAAAACGTGGTTCTGCCCTTCTTTTCAGAATCCTCTGAGGATTTTTTTTGCTGGGGGGGTACCCAAAACCCCCCGCAGTGATCCGGGTTAAATTATAATTTAAAATCTTTGAATTTTTTGGGTCCCTCTTTTTGAAAAAAAAATGATTACAGATATATGTAAAAAAAATTATATTCAATAACGAAAGTGTCTCTATAATTCAGATGACTTTATTAGCTGGTCTAGAAATGTGGTTCGATAGATTATTATTTTTAGGGCCTTATATGATTCTATGATTAAAATGTGTACTGTAGTTCTTTAGACATAAAAATGTATCAAAGCTAAAAACTGGTATCTGAACTATTTTAATTAAAATACTTACATTGAATAATATATTGAAATATGCATATAGTGTTCTACAGATAGTAATTTTACGCAGAAGATGCGATAACACATACTAAAAATCTCATATTTAACTAATAGTATTTAATCAAAGCACGATCTGTATTTTTTTTAATATAAAGGAGGAACTTGAATAATTAATTCCTTGCATTGCTGACGGATAAAAATAATTACATCTCTTTGCATGGGTATTGCTTTGGGATACTTATCCTTATGATTGGACTCATAAACTTGTCTTTGTATTATAACAAATTACAAACTTCAAAAAACACAAGATGTAAAGAAAATGTTCAGAACATGCTAGGTCAAAATTGGAAGTGAAACATTAAAATGCCAAAAGAACTCATTAATTATTAATTAAACACCCTTCTGGTAGTAAGAATGAATATTTCCGGGGGGGAAGGTTAATGGATTTCCTTTTGTGATTTTCTTGCCAAGAAATAAATTGTTTTTTTTAAATTTCTTTTTCATTCCGTCTAATTAACAACAATTACAACATCCGAATCATGTCATTTAGAAAATTTGAAGTAGAATACTTGCCAATTCTATCATTCAGCCAGAATACATAAAATACTACTATCACCCCGGTTGTACATACTTCGAGTAGTGGAAGCGTTCCAGAAAAAATGAGACTGCAATTTGTATTTGAAGCATTTTAAGTATATGCAGTATTTATTCGAATCTAAGCCTCACTGTTTAATAATTTTTAATGCAATTGAAAATTGGGTGACGCTTATAATCAAAGGCAGTAAAATTCGATGTATGGGGAAAAGGAACATGAGACTATGATGGTTTGAACAATTACACACACACACACACATATTTCGTGTAGATATTTAAATTTAACTATTCCCTTCTTATTAGTTGTCATTTCAATATTTATCTTTAATTTTTTTTAAATATCGGATGTAGATAAATCTTTTAAAAATGATTTTGATATTTTCACAAAAACTTGTTGAGAATTGGGAGGGGGGGATTTGAACCGATGGTGACTTAGATTAGAAAAAATACGGTATAAATAAAATGTTATGTCTAGTAATCTATTTATTTCCAAACTAATTAATAGTATTACGTAGAGATCGAATTATATTCGCAGAGAGAATTATAGATATTACACCGTAATTTCTACATTACTAATTGGAAAAAATGCAACAACATCGAAGGAATCATCAGAATTAAATGAACTTTCCAGCAAATATCAATTATAAGATGTTACGTAAAACAGTAAAGTTTTATAGCCAGCGCACATGCGGGGCATGCGTAGTAATCTCTGAACTGATGCTGAAAGCATATAAATAGAAGGCTGTAGCGGGACGTTGAAATAAGTTAATGATTATTTGTTAGTGGCGAACGTTCAGTGAGATCGAAGTATGCCTCCATGACGAAATAAGGAGAAATTCCTACAACTTACGGAGTTTGAACGGGGAGCATTATCGGCGTTCGAGAAAGGGAGGATTTTTCTATCGTGCTACAGGAGCTCGTGTACAGCGGTACAGTTCCACAGTGATGCGAGTTTGAAAGCAGTGGACAACAAGAACCAAACAACTCGAAAAACTATCAGTGAACAACTAAAGGTTACGTCAGCGTTAGACGACTGACACCTGCACCGTTTGACGGTGAATGACCGGACAGCTTCCTCCAGGCAGTTGACAGTACGTTCGTCTACTGCTACAGGTGTAATAATGTCGGCTTCGTCAATTCATTGTCGTCTGCTGCACCGTGGATTGCGTGCCAGGGTGCCTTTATAAAGGATCGGGAAACCATCGACGGTTGCGTCTGCTACGGGTGCATGAGCGCAGAGTCTGGCAATCTGATTGGCACGAGTTGTCTTTTCAGATGATTCACGCTTCAGTTTGTGGAACCATGATGGCCACATTCGTGTTAGATGCTATTGCCGGTGAACGCTGCCTTCCAGAGTGCGTTATCGAACGACATAGTAGCCTAACAGCTGGAGTTTTGGTTTGGGTTGCGATTTCATATCATGGAGGAATCAATTTCCTACAAATGATGCAAAAATAACATATAATAAAACTTTAGATCTGTATTATTCACCTCTTCTATTCTATAATTCTTATTTACTTACTCGGCAGAATCAAGTTCACCCAAAGTGTTTCGCGCTGCTAACCGACCTAATTCCCTAACTCTGCATGTATTATAGCGAGAAACGAATTTTCTTCAAAATTGCCCTTTAGTGTGGAGCGCTGAATCGCATTAATAGACTGTTTTGACAGGCCACAGCTAAAAGGTTGCTGGCCTCCTGCTATAAAACAATAGTCATAGTTATGAAATTGATGGTAACATTTTCATCATGTTGAAATATAATTCTTGGTTTGACGAAAGATATAGTGAAAGTATAAGGAAAACCAAATAAGATTTACTGTCAAAGCTGTGTATTGCAACGGAAGATAATAAAGATTCAGATCTAATCCTCATCACATTGATGTGGTTTAAAATTATTTTATTTATTTTGTACACAGTAAAATTTCCTGCATAATTTTGAAGGTCTAATAATATGCTTACTTCCAAAACAGTGATTTAAAAATACAAATTGTTAAATCAGTAATAAATCATATTTGTTAAGGAATAATTTAATTCCTTCTTAAATCAACTCACTATCAAATCTCTCTGAGAATAATTTAATCCTGAAAAATGTTCAATATTCGACTACAGAGCTTTGAAGTCGAATTCGAGAGTTGATACTTGAAGCTTCTCAAGTCCAATCGCACTTTCGATTCCAAGATTCTACTCAGGAATAGATGGGAATGAATTTAAACGAAATGGGACTAGCTTTAAAATCCTGACAAGATTTAGAGTGGAATTTAGAAGCATCAAGCACTATCATGTTTCATCGTCTTCATATTATCCTGACTCAAAATTATTTTATTCTTCAGCAGTAGGCGGTATGAGGCCCTAAACAGAATTCAGTTAATATCTAATTAGTCTAATGGACATTATTTGACATAAAAATGTTGCATTCATCATGATGTTCAATATTTTACATTCGTAATTATGACTAAAGTCTTACATCCACTATATCGTCAACGCAGTTCATGTTCATTATAATTTCCATTTCTCAATATGTTCTCCATTCTTTTACACGTATAATCTACGTTCAGCGTTTTTTTTTATTTATTTAGTTACATTTTAGTGGTTTTATTTTGTTTATTATTATTTCGTATATAAAGTTGTGAATAAATTTTCGTGTGTATATGTGTGTAGGAATTTTCATACACATTTATTAATGTTTATATTCCTTTGTGTAATCCTTGTATATAATTTTTGTTTGTGCTTTCTCACGTATATATGTTTTAATGTATAAATTGTGTATATTAATTTGTAAAGTTTTTTACTAAAATTTATCCTATGAATTACTATTATTATTACACGTAAATCTGCAAACTAAAACTAGTTCAGCAATACATTTTTTTTAGGTAATATGTGTAATTATGTATGCTTTTGCGCAATAACACCACCCCCTACAAATGTATATTAAGTGCAGTAAGGCTTAAAAACAATCTTCACTAAATATCGCTCAGAGACACCATCAACGGAGGAGGAAAAAAACCTTAGTCCTCCATGAAGGGGGTTGTAGTGACGTAGAACAGGAGTAAAAGCCCTTAACTACTAGTCGGAATATTGGCTCCTTTTCGCCCCAATATGTAAGACGTGCAACTATCAGATTGGTGGTTCAAGTAAATAATCTTGCCACGGTCAACAGATGGTTCAGGAAAAATAATCTGCCCCAAAAAAATTGATCTACTGAAGTGGAACTCCTCCAGTAAGACATGTGTACATTTCTCTAACCCTTAGAGCAGGGATGGGCATTAAGTCAATTGTGATCGATCGATCGGTGTACCACCAAGACATTTGTTGGTGACTTCCTGAAGATTAGCTGTTAGTAATTATATACCAAAATATTCAAGATTGGATGACACTGTGCAGCTCCTACTGGCTATAATTACAAGAAGTAACTTTAGAATAAACTTTTTATTTTGTAATGTATTTCGAACTTGTTTGACAATAAATGCATCATTTGATATAAGTGTTGTAAATAGTGGATGGTAGACGAAAATGCGGTGGAATGCCAACATTAAAATTGACGCAGATGGAGCTCAAATGAGAGGAAAACGATTTGAATCTAACAAAAACATAGATTTATTATCATCAACATGAGGTAATCAGTGTCAACAATTATGTCGCAATTAAAGCATTTTAGAACAAGAGATATTTCTGTACGACAGGAAGGACCGGTATTGTATTGTGATATAGCTCATGTGATGTGGGCATCATCTCTTCATCATCCACGTGACCTAAGTTTCAGGGGATAAAATATTGACCACTCAGAAGATTCCATACTAAAATTAGTTATTGTTATCTCAAATTATATTCAGCAAAGCAACACAAATGTAGAAGGCTTATGATCAAGAGTGATGATACATATATAATTCTAACCAAATAGTGCAATAAACCACCAAATCTATATTTATATGGATGATTCCCTGACTTTACTAGAATCCGCTCTAGTATTAAAGTTTAATATAATCCTTCTTACCACTAATCCACGGCGAACAGCTACTAGTCCTTGTATCGTCAATATAATCCTTGATCCAACTTGCTACGGCAAATAGACGATCTTCTGGCTTCGAACTCACTTAGAACTATCCTTTGAACTTCGCTAGCACTATTAGACCTCCTCTTGGAACCCTTTAAAACTTCCAGGAGAATACTAAAGCTCCAATATATACACATTCCTAATCTGCATAATCACGTTCTCTTCTTGGGTTGGTTGGAAAGGAATGCCATTCTGGCCCCAAATATTTCCCAAGAGGGTTTTTTGTTAGAAGGCTCGATAAAGCCCCGTCTCTCTACGTCCGCTCTATCTCAATTAAGTCGAAGAAGAGAGAGGGTTCAAGTGTAGTATAGGGGAGGGGGGCACTTTGAATTTGGCGATTTTTATTTTAAAGTCATGGTGAGATATCGAATTCATTCTAAAAGAAATAATAAATAATTCCGAAAAAAGTACCTTGCGACCACTTTTAGTCGCCAAAAAAAAGGACTGCGTCAAGTGCCCCCCATACTACACTTTAACCAAGAGAGAGTTGTAAGAGTCACGGCAAGCCACAATAGTGAAGTGTACAAGGTTTCAACAATTGTATTAGTGGCTGTTATTATATGTTTGTATCTTACGTTTTGCTTTAAATGCAATATTAAAAGTACTATTTTTCTTTTATTTTAGTTATGTAGTTAAGTACATATTCCGTATATATTATTGTTATAATAAATAGTATTGAACAGTTTTTACCTCACCACACCTACACCACTGGGTGGACAGCAACACCTTGAAAAATTTAGAAGTAGCCCGCGCGTACCCTGGAAAAGTCTGCCCACCCCTGACTTAGTGAGTCAGTTAGGTCTTCTGGCAAGGAGAAGACCTAATGTCTCTCCCTATATGTCTCAAGACGTGTTGTTAATAAATAAAGAACAAATATGAAAGGCATAAATATATCTTTTTTTATAAAAATTCTAACTTGTCTTATTTCGCTAATTAAATGCGGTATAAATATATTTGTTTAACATAAAACAAGTAATATATATAAAAAAAACGTATGTCAATTCCTAATTACGTCAACAAAGAAAACTTTATTTTAGTTACTTTTTAAGAAATAACTACAATTAATATAAATATGTATATACATATGACAGAATCACAATATTAAGTGACAGTTAAATTTTTATTAATTATCATTAAAATATCGTATTGTCATCCCAAACTATCGTATATATAAATTTTCAATTCAACTGAATGACTTAAAACGTAAGAAAAAAATCTTTTAAAGTTTTGACACAAGTCACCAAAAATGATGTCAACGTGTCTGCATCTGTAATTCTTTGAATAATTAGTTTTAATTAATTAGTTTTTATTAATTATAATTAAATCACAGTATTGTCATCCATAATAATCGTGTATATAAAATTTCAGCTCAACTGAGCGCTTTAAAACGTATTTAATTAATTATTGAAAATTTGAACAAGATACATATATATATATATATGGAAAGATTGTGAACTAATTGTAGGAATTGAAAAACAATGATTAATAATTATACTCTTCCAATCAATTTTTATTAATGATTGCGCTAGTATCAAAAACTAAAACCGTTCACATTTTTTTAAACAGAAAACAATTTTTTTTCCAGTAAAATTCAAACGCCAAAGGAAAAAAGAGAACTGTGCTTAGATTTGACTGCAGTTCGCACGTACTGTTTCAAATCCCATTTTCTCCTTATTAACTCTTTAATTAAGGTTAGTCTACGAATCTTCCCACATTAATTACTTCGCACACAGCAAATCAAACCGCATAAAAAGCAAAAGACTACAAGCCATTGAAATGTTGGAGGAGAAAGTAGTGAAAGGAAAGTTTATTCTCTCCACACCCAATTTTTTTCCCTCTTTTTCTAGCAATTTCCAGGCAAAGAATTATACGGAACAGAGCTGAAAAGATTTGATGAAATA
This sequence comes from Trichonephila inaurata madagascariensis, assembly GCA_019973955.1. Taxonomy (NCBI): domain Eukaryota; kingdom Metazoa; phylum Arthropoda; class Arachnida; order Araneae; family Nephilidae; genus Trichonephila; species Trichonephila inaurata. The sequence continues at coordinate 83,426 of BMAV01005925.1, forward strand.
GAGTGGGAAAAAAGTACCAGAATTAGATTACATCTTAAAGAGCGAAAGAATGAAGAAGACAGGTGGACTAAAGTTTAGTGGATAAATGAGAAGATTTTTTCTTTTTAAATTTTGGAACAACAGTGCTAATGAAATTTTCTCACACTAGTTAGGTGCAGATATTTTTTTTATATACATATCGGTGTGTACTGAGTAATTTTTAATTTATTCTTGTTTCTGCTAGGTTACTAATGAAGATCTGTTCCAACTCATCTGCCTCTTAATCTGATGAATTTGTGTGAGTTTTTATGCATGATGTATTAGTTTAAATCTTTCGAAGCTTACATGTTTGATTTTCGGGAACTCATTTAGAAACAGCTGCCGGGAACGAAAAGAAAAAAAAAAGTCTCTCTGTTAGAACCCGCCATCGCAAAAGACACTTAAAGATTTCTTTTAGCTTAGATATACTTTGAGCACAAATTATGAACGTTCTTTTTTTTTCACTATGTTTTTTTACAGTACAGGGTTCAAATTAATCATATGACATTGGTTATTAAAGAAAACTATACTGGACCTTTTAAGTTTTCGTTTAAGCTGGAAAATAATTTTCAATTTGCAAATTACTGAAGAAATTGTTCTTTTCAGGTGCTTTACCCAGTGTTTCTCAAACTGGGGTGATATCCCTATGTGGGAACACCAGTCTATTGAAAAGTCAAAAATAAAAAATTAAAAATAAGTATTAATTTACTGAAAAGAAGTAAAACAAAATGCATTCTGACATAATAAAAATTAAAAATACGCCTTTTTATATAGATATAATATATTTATAAATGTATCAGTTTGCCCAATATTTTTGATAATTAATTTATCTATACTGAATTAAAAACAAGTTTAATAATTACTAGTGCCTTCCATGGGCTTGTCATATACAAAATATAATACTTATCATATAATTTGTATAATTTAAAATTAAAGTCGTATCATGGGTTTATAGTCAAAGTACATTTTATTGTAGTCAATACATTGCTATTCTAAGGGGGGCGCGATGAAAATTATGATTGAAAATTGGGTCGTAAGTATTGAAAGTTCGAGAAGCACTGTCTTAACCCCTTATCTGCCAATTAAATCAACACGATTCTTACCCGAGGTTCACCGTTTATCAAATAAGCGCTTATATGCGGTGTATTGGGAAATAAATAACAGGCACAAATACGTTATTTTTCTCATAAATAAGTACATCCTTCGTAAACAATGTCAAGGTCATTTTATTTTTTGCATTGTAAAGTCTTCGGAGTAGTTTTACTGATAGCAGCGCAATGAAAGGAAACATATTTTGGAAAGGCGTATATATACGTCTAGGACACTTAATGCACTTCCTGAGCGAGATGGATGTATACGCCGGTGGCGTTTAAAGGATTAACACACACACTGCGGAAAAAATTATAGTAAAACAAATTAAGTAAAAATGCAAATTATTACTGCATTTGTAATATCATACAACATAAATTGATAATATTTTACCAATGCTTATTTAAAAGTAAAAACAATAAGTTTATTTAGTTACAGTATTATATTTGAAAATTTTTTTGAACCTCCAAGTTATTAATAGACATAACCTGCGTATTTTTCAGCTTGAAATAATACATCTGCTATCGCCTTTCTCGTTTTTATTGACAGAATAATATTCATTGGCTATTAACACACTAAACAAATGAAACAAAAGTAATTCAAGTTTATTGGAAAATTTTAAAAACTATGAAAAAATGTGAGCGAAACATTTATTTTGTTACACATCTTAATTTACACATTCTTCAAACAGTTGTTGTATTCAAAACAGATGGTCGTAAATTGTTCGTTACCCAAGTTAAAAACACAATTTTAACTTAATAAATTAAGATTATAAATAACAAAATAAATTTCTTATAAAAAAAAGCAGCGCAAAAAAATAATCGTACTTTGGAAAGACAAATGTATACATTTTGTGTACTCAAAGCATCGCTTAGCAAGACTGATATACACGCTGGTGCCACTTGAGGAGTTAAAATAATACATATTTTGCTAAAATAGCTCAGGGAATATATACAAAACTCACTAGATATCTTTCTTTTCTCCCTTTTTCTGATTTTATAAGTGCTACTGAATATCAGCCATGTAGACATGTGACGGAGTTTTACGCGATTTTCAACTACTAATCCTTTTGGAGAATCTTTGGGTCAGCAAACGCGTTTATTTCACAGCCATCACTCTCAAAAAGAAAGCATGGGATTCAAAATAGTATAAATAAAGTTAGAGTTTAATAATCGTAGAGCAGAAGGAGCGGAGCTTCTGAAACCAGTGTTACAACGGTAAAAATTAAAATTACGCATCGTAAGTAAAGAACGGATTTTAACTATTAGAATAAATCAGTGAATTTAGAATTATAAAGATAGGATTGATTAAAGTTCAGCTGTTCGGATTTTGTACGCTTATTCACATAATTTTGTTGCTCTCTTTATATCACTTCAAGGGTCCCCTTTATAGATTGCTTGTTCTGGAATATTATCTTAGATAATAATAAATTAGATTTATCATGGTTAGTCTTGGTAATGTTTCATCCCCCTACAGCTTTATGGTCGACAAAGTGATGAAGAAGTTACCCCACGGGTAAGATCATCACAGACAAAACGAAATACGTCATCTGTTGTGGATTAAAGACCTCGCATCTGCGTGGTTTGAAAATTTTGAGAATGGGGTTCCAGAAGGTGCCATGTTTATTTCATCCTGGTTCAGAATAGCAATATACGTAGCCAACATACATCATGTTGTTTCGAAATGCCACGTTAATAAACAATCAATCGTCTAATGTTTATTTATACGATTTTTACTGTTAAAAAAAAGCTCTCTTAATTTTGATCTCTATTACTGCTGAACAGATTTCAATGAAATTTGCGTAATTCTCACCGAACTTTCATGTTGAGAGAACCAGGAACCTAGTCCCCAATGTCCAAGAAATAAACCACTACGAAAGCGGATGCTTGATTGTTTGAACAGGCTTCACTTTGGATAGCCACACACACCTCCTAGTCTTTCAAAGAGGCACTGTGACTGCTTTGAGGCAGCGTTTCTCAATCTGTGGGGCGTGATCCCTAAAGGGGCGTGATAAACCAGCGGGGGGCGAGCATATTGAAACGCCGAAAATAAAGCATTATTCAAAAATATTAATTTATTGAAAGGAAACAAACAAAATACGTTCTGACATAATAAAAATAAGATACGCATTTACACCGATATAATATATTTATAAATGTATTAGTACTGCACACTATATTTGATAATTAATTTAAAAATACCAAGCTAAGAACAATTTAAAAAATTACCAGTAATTCCTTGGGCTTGTGTCCTATATAAAAAATGTAATCCTGATCTCTTGATAATTTGTACGGTTTGTAATTAAATTCGTATTGTAGTTTTACGTCGAAGTACATTATTATTACAGAATTCAATACATTGTAAATGTTTGGATGAGGGAAGGGGGGCGAAAAAAATTTATGACTGAAAATTGGGTCGCTGGTATCAAAATTTTGAGAAGTACTGCTGTGAGGAATAGGGATGGGTCTTGGAGCCCTATATTCAGTTTTACGAGCGCAGTTGGCCCCTATTTATTTTGAATAAATGACAACATGAGCCACATCGAGCTCAAGGGTCGACGTACTTCGCGGAAAGGGAGGATATTCCCCGAATGGATTGGCCAGTTATGTTTCCAGACCTCATCCGTATAAATCATGCCCTGGACGCTCTGAGGAGGGCAATTGCAACTCGCAATCCCCCCCCTCCTCGATAACTATGTAAGGCCTGAAATCCAAGTTGCTGTGAATGAGTGGGATACATTGCCACAAGAACTCCTAAATTCCTTAATATTCGGTGAAAAATCAAGAGATGTGAGGCCTATTTACTAAAAATAGGGGACCGTACCCCCTATTAACGTTTTTTTATATACATTCTGCAACTGCTGTTCCACACCATCCGACTTCGATGAGTGTTACAAACAATCACGAATGTGTATTTTAACTGTTGATTGATGATTTCTTTTTTGTGGATTATATTATTTCCCATACATATCAAATTTTATTAAACTCTGTCCAGTATTCAAGAGATAATCGTTAAAATCTAAGGCTTCTCTTAATTTTGAACACCTGTTTAATATCAACCACAGGTAAAATATATTTAAATATTATGTAGTTGATATAAAAAATAAATTTGTGAAATTTAATACATGTAACTTCGATTATCTTTTCATGATACAATAAACATATTTTCGTAGTAAATTAAAATTACGTATGTAAATATTGACTGTAAATTAATTTTGTAAAACGATTTAAGGTATCCGACTACGTTCGGAACCGTGATTTTGCAAAAGCACGTAAATGGATAACATCTCTGATATTTACTGTCACTTAAATTAAAATACATGCATACAATTGTTTTAAGGACATTATGACAAAAATTTTTTAAATAATATTTTGAAAAATTAACTAAATATCCTTTTTCCAAACGTTCTCCTTTTGTAAAATGCTTCTATTGTATTAATATTTTGTCTGTATTCAGCTCATACCTCTGTACAGAGGCTCAACTAGAATTTTTGAAATGCATAACTCGGAAGTCGGTTTATCCATGTTTTACGAAAACAGAAGGGAAAAATTTTAAGAAAACACATGCCAATAATTACTTCGAATGGTTGTAACTCTGAAAATAATTTGAATTTTTCAAAAACCATAGTTGAGCCTCTATACAGAGGTCTGAGCTATGTACAGGTAAAAATATTAATACAATAGAAGCATTTTTACAAAAGGAAACATTTGAAAAAAGGTTATTTAAGTTAATTTTGTCAAATATTTACTTAAATAATTTCTTTCTGTCGTAATGTCCTTAAAACAATTGTATACATGTATTCTAATCTTAGTGACACTAGATATCATGAAAATTATCCATTTATGCGCTTTTTTATAATCACGGTTCCGAACGTAGTCGGATACCTTAAGTAATCGACAAGTTTTAATTTTTATAAGAAAATATGCGCATCAATCCATAAACATTTAATTTTAAGAAATGCATATACAAATCCAGTTGCAGCTTGCAGATCACATGATAATTGTAAAATTGAAGCAGCCCTTTTTACGGCGTTGAAAGTTCCTAATAAATATTCTGATTCGTCTCTCGGTTCACCTTCTCCAGGTTTTCAAGACATAGATCCAATGTCCTGAAACTTTTTCACGAATTGCAGATAAAAGTAAACTAAAAGAAAATTATAAGTGAAATATCCACCTAACGGCCGATTAAAAATTACACGATTCACTCCCTAGTGCACCGTTTTTCACATAGGCGCACGTATGCGGTGTATTGGAGGGCCAAGAAACGGTAAAATTACTCAAAATTTTCTTTGAACAAAGTAAATCTTTCAAAATAGCGTCAATGTTATTTTATAACGTACCAAATCCTTCAGAACTTTTTACTTATAGAAGCGCAAAGAAAATAATCGTAATTCGGAAAGACGTATATATACGTCTGGAAACTCAACGCTCTGGTTGAACGAGACGGATATATACGATGATGGCATTTGAGAAGTTAATTTCCCATCAAACATTCTTTTTATTTCGGTTGTATTTTTATAAATAACTTCACATTATTATCGCCTTATTCGGCGAATTTGAAAACCGTTTTCAATGTCCAAAATATTTTCATGAATTGCAGACTACAGAAAAGTAAACGACAATTATAGTTAGGTTATCCACTTAACTGATAGTTCAAAATTACATCATTCACTCCCCAGTGCCACCATTATTCGTATAGGTGTACGTATGCATTCTATGAGAGGGAAAATAAAAGGTAAAAATATTCAATTTTTTCTCTGGAGAAAGTAAATCCTTTACAAACAGTTTCAAAGTTATTTTATAGCATATCAAATCCTTCGGAACTTTTTTACAGATAGCAGCGCAAATAAAATAATCGTATTTCGGAAAGACGTATATATACGTCCGGAAAATCAGCACAGTGATTGAATGAGACGGATATATACGTCGATGACAGTTGAGGGGCTAAACTTCTATCAAACAAACTTTTTCTTTTGGTTTGTATTTTTATGAATCAACTACACATTACTATCGCCTGATTCGTCGAATTTGAAAACCGTTTCATAATCTTTTCCCGTTTTAAGACTTATTTATACCTCGCATTAAAGGATCTTGTTTACTGTCCAAGACATCATGCCCGGGATTCCACATAAATTATACCTCTATTGACCTTAATATGCATCTCAGGTGGGTAGAGCTTTTCCTAACAGTGGAGTCGCCTTACGGTGTCCTATGCCGCGAATTTATCTTCATTATTAAAGTTTATTAAGGCTAAGAGTAGAGTTAGTGACTAAATTATGAGTGTTTAGGTTGTTTGTTTTAAATCTTTGTCACGTGTGTCACTTGATAAAGTTGAAGTCAATGCATTAAAATTAATGGTGCTGAGGAGAAAGGTTGTTGCGTGTTGCTGAGAAGGAAAGTATGTTGTTGAAGATTGAGATAACTTACGCAAAAATCGATACAGCTGTAATTTTGAAAAAAAGTACTGAAAATAATAAATGTGATCCAGAATTTTGATTCAGGAATCAAAAGAATATCAATGTTATTTTGTTGGAGGTATGCAAAAGATTAGATGAAATTATACTCTTTAAGAACTCGAATAAAAATATGAATTACATTACTAATTTAAAAAGTAATTAATGTTTGCATAATTATTGGCTCTGTAACATATTTATTGCATTTAAATTTCGAGAAATATTTTCGTACATTGGGTAGACTATTATATTGGGAAAAAATATTATTTCAGCTAATGATGTTAAAATTAACCCCACTTAGAGATCACTTACATTTTTGATAATAAAATACTTACACTGCACATGGAAATATTATTGGTTTAATTTAAATAAATTCCCTGTACTTGTGAAGCCAATCCCATAATCGGTTTCTTAACGTCAATAAAAAAAATTTCACTCACACATTTTCTTTAAAAATTAAGTCAACTTATTTTTTAACTATACAAATTTCTGTACCTATTGACGAAAAATTAAAATTGACTGAAAAATTGAACTTTAAGGTAAAGATAGATGAAAACCCATTGAGTGCTTGCATTAAACTTTTTTAAGAAAGAATGTTCTCCTTTTAGAAATCATTTACTTTCTTCTATACACAACATCATCTTTTTCGTGATTAAGATTTTAATATGGTTTTATTTATGTTGAATGAATGTCGAAAGCATTTCACTCGATATGAAAGTCTTCGAGGTTTATTTTTAAGCGACAAATAATTTTTCCAATTATATAAATAAAAAAATAAAAAAATATATCGAAAAACTGAAACTGTTTCTAAAAATGAATTGTTAATTACATATATGAAAAGAATGAACTGCAAGATATTGGAATACAGTCGAACCTCGATTCACCAAATCCTTATTTAACGAATTTCGCGATTTAAAGATTTTTTTTTCCCTCCAATTAAGATGAAGGCAAACAAAAATCATATTAACAGATAAAAAATAAACAGAATTAATAAATTATTTTTACAACCGTTTTTATTTTTTTATTTTGGATTAGGAAAAATTTGATTTTTCCAAATGACATAATTTTAAATTTCCGGAAAAGAAACACTTTTCAAGTAAGCGGTAAGTTTTGACGTGAAAAGGTGCAGCCTATAATTAGATTTTGCAGATGCAGATGATTCATGAGTGTAACCTATTCACATGAGTTTTGAATAGGACATGGATTTCCTGTCTTTTTTATCTCATCCCAATGTACAACGCAAGGTATATCTTAAGATTCTTTCGATTATGTATGATTTGATGACAAACGGCCTATTCGTGAATATAAAGTTGTACAATTAGTTTGTCAGAAACAATAAATAACGATTCTGATGCAGAAATAGATAATGAAATTTCTATCAAAAATGTCACATTTTCTAATGTTCTTCATTGTTTGGGAAGTATGAAAACATACCTAATGCTATTGAATGTACCGGTTGATTCAAAGAAAGTGTGGCCAATTTCAAATCATACATTTTTATTGAAAACAGTTATTTAAATTGATTTTTCATTGTGATTTCCTTTAGCACTGTACACTTTTCATTAGCGTTTTGGCTAACTTAAAAAAGAGTTTTTTTATCATTTTTGGCGTATTTATCAAACCCCTCTTAAATTGCTTTTTAAAGCCCTTGAAAAGCTCTTGATTTACGTCTATTTAATTGTTTTTTTAAGTATACGGATAAAAAAAATCGCGAGGAACACAAACAGGGGATAAATATTGTCATTTATCAGGAGGCAGAAAATTTATTTATTTTTAATATTTCAGCCATTTTATAGTTGATTTTACATTATGACTTAGTGCAGAATCTTGGTGTAAAACAAAGTTTCCTTGAGGGTGTAGACATTTACTTTTTTTGATCAAGTGTTTCAAAACTTTATTCTGATAGTATTTAGCAGCAATTTGAGAGTTTGGTTCTACAAAGAAATGGTTTTGTTACGCCTTGAGAGGACATTTCCGTCTATACCATAACACCTGACAGCCAACGCATTTTTCAAAACATCTGAGTCTTTGCGACGTTTTTTGCTTGAAATACATTGAATCTTCACTTTGCCAATTGTAAATGACAGATGAAACTGTTCTTCATAAGAAGTTATCCATGCATTGTATCTACCTTTGCGTAACTTTAAATTATTTATTATTTACAGTATTTGAGCAAACATCTTTCAAAAGCTGTAAATTTTCGTTCCGGGTTTGAGGCTATAATTTCAGTACTATAATTTACTCCTACTAATAAAAATGGCTAGATTAGTAATTTAAATGTATCTGTTTTCTATTAAAATCAGTAGTAAAACGATAAAAATTCATCATAAATAGTTATATGCTTTTGAAAATGGTCACACTAATTTTGAATCAACCGGTAAAGGATCCAGCATTTGCTTCTCTGCGTTAAGGTATCCGACTACGTTCGGAACCGAGATTTTGCAAATGCGCATAAATGGATAATATTTATGATATTTAGTGTCACTTATATTAGAATACATGCATAAAATTGTTTTAAAGACATTATGACAAAAAAAAATATTTAAATACAATATTTTTGCAAAAAATTAACTTAGAATAACCTTTTTTTTCCATATGTTCTCCTTTTGTAGAAAAGGCGTCTATTACAGTAATATTTTGCCTGTATATAGCTAAGACCTCTGTACAGAGGCTCAACTAGAATTTTTGAAATATATAACTTAGAAGTGGGTTTATCCATGTTTTACGACATTAGAGGGGAGAAATTTTAAGAAAAAAATGCCGATAATTATTTTAAATGAATGTAACTCTGAAAATAATTTGAAGTTTTCAAAAATTATACTTGAGACTCTGTACAGAGGTCTGGGCTATATACAGGCAAAAAATTAATACAATAGAAGCATTTTTTACAAAAGGAGAACATTTGGAAAAAAGGTTATTCTAAGTTAATTTTTTGCCAAAATATTGTATTTAGATAATTTTTTTTGTCATATTGTCCTTAAAAAAATGTTATACATGTATTATAATCTAAGTGACACTAAATATCATGAAATTTATACCTTAACGTACCTTAAGTCGAGAAATGACTGTTTCAAATCTAGATAAAAAGGTTGCCAAACGTCAATTAGTCAGTATTTTAAAATTTCCGATTAGCTGGAGAGTAATAATTCATTAATAGTACTTTCAGCTTGTAAATTAAAAGTATGTAGTTTTTCACTACATATAATTTTGTGTTACAGCTTATTATGATTCCCAAAAGGTAAATGCCAGAAATGTAATTTTTTTTACCGTGATATTACGAATAACCCCGAATCCAACAAATAAAATGTTTGGGCCCGGAAAATTCGTTTAATTGGAGTCCGCCTGTATTTCAACACCTAAATTTTTCATTTTATAAAACGCATGCACCTAATTTTCATTAAACTATGTCCAATACATATACCTTAGAAAATATTCAAAATTTAAAATTCTTCGCATATATTACTCAACGTTAATTATTTATTTATTAACCTACGAATTCATAATCCCTCCACTAATAGTGTAATGCACTAACAAAAAACTAAATGTTGTGCGTGTGCTATTTTTTAATTTCGATCTCACACTCTTTTTGAAAATATTACCTATTATGTTTATAAAAAAAATGAATAATACGAATACTCAAACAAAGAATAATTAGCAAAAATTCCTTAAAGAATATAAACGGGAAAAAAATAAAATGTTTTGGTATACGGGTTTTTTTTTCCAAAAAAAATCTTTCCCTTTAAACATTAAATTATTTTTTTAAACCGGAATGGAGAAAATTTTGACACTTTAAAGGGTTTAGTCCCCAATCCCAAAAGGGTAATTTCGAAGGAAATCATTTTATATTCATTTTTTTTAAAATTTTCTTTTAATTTCCTAAACCCTATTTAAAAACACAGTTAAGTTAAATTAAAACACTTTAAAATAAAAACAACCCTCAACGTCCCACGTTCAATGGACCTCGGTAAAATTATTAAATTTTGAAAAGGTCCCTTGGGGTCCCCAAGAGTAGTGATCAACCCCCGGGCCCGGGGAAAAAACATTTCCCCCTGTTGGTAGACTGGTGTGAATCCGGAACTTTAGCCCCCCCTTTTCAAATTGAGAATTATTATTCTAAAATAAAATATTTCATTTTTTAAGTAGGGAAGATTAGAAATGAAAATAAAAATCAGTTGAAAATTTTTGAATCTTTTGGGGTTTTTCCACTAGTCCAAAGTAACAACCTTACTGGTATGTAATGAAATTCACTATTTTTTTTTTTGTATTTTTTCATCTTTCCTACCAATTTTTAAAATTGGGCCCTGCAGATCCCTGTTCCCGGGCGGTCTTTTTTTTCCCTTTTCCCCCCGGGGTTTTTCCCTGCCCCGGCTTTTACCCGTTTTGTTTGGGTGAAAAATAGATCAAAGAAGTTTAAGGGGTGTTAAAAGTTAAAATCTTTTTTTTTTGACAATTTGATTTTTTTGCATTTTAAATTGAAAAATTTTAAAAATTCTTTTTAGCTTCAAAATTTGGAAGCCCAAAAACCTTTTTTTTAAATAAAAAGGGGAAATTTCCCTTTGCCCTTTTAAATTTTGGGAAAAATGAAAAACAAAGTTTTCCTTTGATTTAAAAAGTTGAAAGCTAATGGAAACCCATATTTTATTGTGAATTTAAACCCCTTTTAATTTTTGTTTTTTTGCAAAAATTAAAAAGTCTCGGCTTTAAAAACGGTTTTCCCCAAAATGAAATTTGATTTGTCTTTTCTCAGAAATTACTTTTCCCTATGAAAATTTTTTATGAATTTTTTAAAATGGGCAATTTTAAAACAAAAAATTTGGGTTTTTGAAAAATAAAAAATTTATTTTTAAAAATTTTTATATAACAATGGGCCCAAAATTTGTAATTTTTGGAAAAAAATTTTTTTAAAATAGGAAAAATTTTAAATAAACAAAAAGTTTCATTCAGATAATAAAAGGGTTTTAAATTTAAATTAAAAATTTCAAACATGCCTTGCTTTTGGGGAAAAGGGATAATCAAAAACAGCCAATTTAACATTGTCAGTAAAAAAGGGAAGGGTTTTTCCCAAAACCCCCATTAATAAAAAAAGGCGTATTGATAAATTTTTTTAAAATTTTTAAATGAACCCTTTTTTTAAAATTATGGTTTTTAAAACCTTTTTAAAGGGGAAAAAAACAAAATTTTTTAAATTAGGCAAAATTTCATATGACGCCCTTTAGTAAAAATGATGGGACAAAAAATTTTAAGCCAATCAGTTCAAAAATTCACGGGGACACCATAATCATACGATAAAAAAAAATAACACGGTATTTTCCCTGTTTCTGTACCTGAAAAACCCCCAATAACTTTCCCCCGCAATCGAATGAAAGAAGAATAAACCCCCCCACACTGTTCACCCCACCACGGGGGTTTTTGGTGAAGGCCCCAAATTCTGAACCCACGGTCGTTTACAAAAGGATAACAACTAAAAAGACCCCCCCCCCAAAAACTTCACAAACACCAAGGGGAGGCCCTTGGGGCATTCGATAGATTTTGTGCATCGCTTCCTAAAGGGCCCCCAGTCCCGCTTTTCCCTTAGTCCCGGCGCCCCTACACCCCAAAATACGGTCCATTTTTTAACCATTTGGCTACCGGGGCCCCGCCTTTCCCTTTTTAAAAGGTTTTATTTTACAATATTTTTCTTTTCTGTTCCGGACAAAAATGATGTTATTTGGGAAAAACTCCAATTCTCACTAACGAAAACTAATATTTTTTTGTCGACTGCTAAAAATATTCGTTAATTTTGGGTCAATTATTCGTTAAATAGGGTATTTGTCATCATTTTAATTAGGGAAAGAGAAAAATTCATTAAATAAGGATTCGTTAAATCGGGGACCAACTGTATATGCGACTTTTGAAAAGTTTTCAAAATAATCTTTTCTATGATAAACCAAATTATTTTTCAGGTTTAATTAATTTTTTTTTTCTGACCGAAAATCATCGGCAGTTTTAAATAAATATACACACAATACCCTACGCGCTAGAAAGATAAATTAGAAGTGATTACCATCAAATGAAAAAAATCACTACCAAATTGATTTTAAAGGGTTTTAAATTTTATCAGCAATTTCCTAAAAAAAAAATGAACTCAATTTCCTACAGATAACACAACGTTATTTCCAAATCACTATGCTCAGTGTAGGTGCCCATGAATAAGATTACTTAAGGACATGCAATTACTAAAGATTACCTCCTCAATCAGCTGTGTCACCAACACAGGTATCCGGATTCAGATCTTCTCAAGATTGCTCTCAACAGAGACCTTCATTATACTGTTTTCTTTTTTAGCTTCTAAAAGGGTTAGTGAGAGAGTGGGAAATAATAATAAAGGGTAAAACGCCCTTTCCTATCGGAAACGGATAAAATTTTTAAATGATCGGGCATATTTTCTCTCTATCCTGTTGGTCTCTTCTTTGTACTTAAACATATTGGGGAAGAGTACAAACCAATATGCTGCCGTAATTAGTACTAGTTCATCAATTGGATTCTACTTAGAAGTTGAAAAAGCAATAAGAGAGGAAAAGAAAGAAGGGGAAAAAGTAGCTTCAGAGAAAAGAATCGATATTTACGTTGAAACGAAGGGGATAAAAAGTTTCGTTTCTGATGTTCATGTACAAGACGATGATGGAGAGTAAATCGATTTGATTTTTTTTTTTAAATCGTGTGGGGGTAGCTATGTTGAAAGTTATCACATTTTTTATAAAAAAAAAATTAAGAAACGATGTTTTTAAATTTATTTAATGTGTCAAAACATTATTTAATCATTCATTAAATCACGATTGAAGAGGAGAAAAGAAGGGATTCTCATGATTTCCAGGTAGAAATTATAATCAAATGTGGATCTTTGTTGAAATTTTAAGGGCCTTTTTAATCTTATATTTCTTTCATTTTTTTCTTCCTAAGTATGGCCTTTCTGCATACGTTCAGTATGTTTACTTTTGCAAGATAAAAGAACAGAAAAATGGAATCACTTATTTAATTTACTTACGTAACGAAAAAGCGAACGTTGTTTTCATGAATATCTCATTCATTTTTTCAACAAAATTATAATTAACAACAATAAGTTAAGTTCACTATAATTTTGGGAGAGAGAGAATAGATTGCAGGTACTGGAACCAGTATAGATGTGCAACACAGAAACTCAAGACTCAGACTTGTCCTCTTTCACATTTTAAACTCTCTTTTTTTATTATGAAGAAACACCAACTTCCGCTACTAATGACTCGCGGTGCTCTTATACAGTTCTACTCCACAATCACTACTGTCCTTCTATCTAAACGGCTCAACCTAACTAACATAACATCAAATAAGGCTGATGCCATCCCTGAAACACTAAATTCCTGCGCTCTGGAAAGGATAGAAATAAGATATCCAGCAAATGAGTGGCTCCATATCTACACTGATGGCTCATACCTGCCAGAAGCAAACGGAGCTGGCGTGTGATGGTTTTGTCGGCTGTTTGGCCGTGGGAAAGAACGCTACCAACTACAATGGTGAAGTCTTGTCTGTCTGTGAAGCTACAATGCATTTACTATCTGATGGCCTAGCTCCTGCAAAAGTTGTCTTCTTCAAAGACTCCCAAGCTACAATTTTAGCTTTAAGTAGTAATACACCAACTGACTGCCTTAACACAATTCAGTGCCGAACTAAAATTGTGGAGCTCATATTATATGGCAGGACTGTGGCCTTACAGTGGGTCCCACGTCATGTTGGGATCCCCGACAATGAAAGAGCTGACCAAAAGGCCAAGCAGGGAGCTGAGTCGACTCAACTGGTAGTTCTCTTGACCCTCAGAAGAGCAAAAAGCATCATCTCCACACACATTGACAAATATACTGCCATGACCCAAAAAACCGAAGAATTTTGAGAACGAAGGATTCTGTCCACTATGGACCCAATCCCGAGGCACCTGGAGAGAGTCGAGTATGTTGCCCGCTTTTGCCTAACAACCAGACATGACTTTTTGGGAGTATACTTCCACTGGCTTGGCGTGGCTGCTAAGGAGGCCTGCCTACTCTGCGGCTACGCCAAATTGGATGGCGACCACATAATCCAATGCACTGGACTCGATGAATACCCGACTGATGACATCGTCAGTCGGTACTGGGAGGCTCAGCGTCAAATGGTCAAGAAGCCAAGAACGGGTGTTGGATAAAAATAATAATAACAACAGGTCTCCCACTCCATGCTTCGTCATGAACACTGGTTTACACTATTCCGTCACTCATTATATTTTCACTTTAAACCTCTACAAATTGATGATAATTTTCAACTGGCTTAACATTTTTTGCATTCCAAAAACGGATAACAGAACGTACATCAAAGTCAGCTGGATCGGCAATCGTCTTAAACATTTTGCACGCTCACTAACTCAATTAAAAACAAGACATTCTGACAGTAACAGCGTGTTTTTGGACTGACGATTTACAAGAGTTACACGTGCGCTAGAGTTGACCTACAAACCTAACACAACGTTTGTGGTAGAACAAAACGGTCCTTAGTGTCTTGGCACGTCTCGTATTACATCAATACATTGGAGATAACCCTCTCCATCTTTATTAATACATTTGCTTTGTATTTGTTGCAGGAAAATGACGAAATTAGGAATTTATTGAAATCTCTAAGGGATAGGATCAATTGACGAGAGATGTTAAAATTACGTCTCTTCAAGGTAATTTCCATGATGAAAGTAAGTGATTTTTTCAAACCCTGGACTGTTTTAGTGAAATGATGAAATGTACTAGTCAGGATTTGCATTAGCAAAATGCGGTCCAGGGGAGAGGAGATACTTGGGGGAGGGTCTAGTCCTTGTACTTCCTAACTTTACGGGTAGTACTATCGATTCCCTAAATATCAAACCCATATCTTTAATATTTTTAGGTGTAAGAACCAAGAAAAG